>CM035806.1:6497621-6557621 GCA_020466095.1 Chlorops oryzae | reverse complement strand
GGGGAGATAGATGGTAGTTATGTTGGGAAAAAATGTTGGGCAGACAAAATAAAGGGAGGTCGGTCATACATTTGAATACTCTAGGGGCACCCTGGGGCTAGTGAGAACAGTGGGGCGAAAATGTATACAAAGATAACTTTTTGTATGGGAGCCGCCTTAAGGAGGGGAGATAGGGGGTAGGTTTGTTCAGAAAAAATGTTCGGAGTAAAAAAATAATGCGGGTTGGCCATACATTATATATCCGTAGGGGTGACTTCTGGGGAGTTATGGGCCGTTTTCTCTCTATTTTGGCCAATTTCCCAAACTTCAATTAAAATCTGCCGATTGCATCCAAATTGCTTACGTTTCTCCTTCAGGTCCAATAGAACACTTCTGAACCCTGAGACCGATTGAAATTCCATTTCGGGAATTAAAAGCAGCCCTAATACATATGTACGTGAGACTTGACTAAGAGCGAGTTTGAGAATGGAGCTGATCGGGTCAATTTTAAGGCTAGTGCTAAGGTTTCTTATAACTTATAAGGATAATTTTAATAGAAATTTTGATGATATTTGAGGCTTGGACTTGAAGCTGGTAATATTTATTTTAAACCATTGGACGAATTGGGTCGTGCCAAAAAGGAGCTTTCGGACAAATATCTCTTACTCCACCAATCAGAAATGACGTTTATTCATTCCAATGAAAACTATAACAGAATATATATCTGAAATTCAGCACCCAAAAGTATGCATATAAATATTAAGATCGATTCTGATACTGAGAAATCTCTTCTTGTTAAGTTATGCACGTCTTGAGGAAAACTGTTTAGACTTATGCTGATCTTCTTAAAGCCTTAATTGAAGGAAATTAGAAGGTGAAGGATTAGAAAGTATTGATTGACTTTTACATTTTCAATTGCATACTTTTAGGTGTCATATAAGTAATTATGAACATTCTCTAGCTCTCTATACCGAATTTTCTCCTTAAGAATTCAAGTACAAAAAAGTAAGGAATCTCTCGGTCCCAGAGAGATGATTCTTAAAAGTTTTTAATTACATTCTCATACTTACAGATGACTGTGAGTTTTGCATTAGCCCGAATTGCCGAATTCAATCGTGCCGGTCCAACTTGACACTGGTACTCGGCATCATCGGTGATAGATGCGTTCGAGATACGAAGATTGTAGACGCCCTGCTTGCGATCGCCGAGCACTGAATAGCGGGGAAAGCCCGGGATCACCGCCGAGAATCCCAGTGCGAAGCCATCCTTTGTCCATTGCACAGCACCGGCTTGATTTGTGACCTCGCAGCGCATCATGGCCTCGGCACCCTCCAGAACTTGAAGATCGTGCGGCGTTATTCGGAATTTCTGTTGCTGCGCCAAACATGCCATTGGCATGGACGTTGCGCAGACCAGCAGAGCGATTAGAAATGCTACAAAAAAAAAAAAGAAGAAGACGAAAAGACGAAAAAGAGGTAGGAAAACAAATATTAGAATTTTCGTTTTTGATTTTACGAAGATAAAGCAGCAAAGAACAAAACAAAAAAAAAAAACAAAAAAAAATAGAAGAAGAAACGATGACAATTTCTTGCGAGAAGAAAAAAAAACCCAACTGGACGAAAAACAAAACTTGAAAGTTTTAATGGAAAACAAATACAAATGAAAAACAAACAAACGTTTGTGTGAACTAGAAAATCGAAACAGTACAGAAAGGAAATTTTAGGAAACTAATTTCAAATAGAAGAGAAAACAAATTGCAACAAAAAAGAACCTTAAGGGTGATAAGTCCGAGAAGCCTTTCGAGCGAGAGAATATATGTAGCTTTCTTTGTTGCGAAGGAAAATGTAAATGAAAATGAAAATCAGCAGAAAATTTTTATTTATTTTAACCATTTTCTCCTTAGGAATAATATCAGTTTAAACTAACGAACAATTTTTTTTTTTTTTTTTTTTTTTGCTTTTAATTATAAGGGCAATGAAAATTAGAAGTTTGAGCCTTGAAGTATGCAACGTATTTTTTTATAAATGTTTTTGAGAACATAACGGACCATAGATTTAGATTTACAAGAGTAAAATAATAATTGCTTATAACCAATTTCAAAAGACTTCACTGTCCTTCAAATCATTCATCGTCAGTTTTCCCAATTTTCATACAAAGTTTAGAAGTAACGAAGCCTTGTTTTTTCGACTCCCAAATTTTTTCGAAAATATGTAAATAATGATGTCCAAATGGCGAAACGAACTAGTAAATTTTTGTAGTTTCTGTACATGAACACACAGCTTGGGTAATTTTCTTCCGACTTGTGTCTAAAAAGTCTGGAAAAACATTGCTTCTGAACGAGCCTGCACTACAAACTCAGAAAAACCGGACGCTTCGGGGAAATGTGCCAAGCTCAACCTCTAAACCTTTTACAAAAAATCTAAAAAAATTCTCAAAAATACTTTAAACCGTAAACTTTCAAAAAAAAAAATATATTCAAAAAAAATGTATTCCTTTTTGGACACCCGAATGTCCAAAGACGATAGAAGTAGATCTTAGGTACGTCAAATTTTATTTGAAAAGGAATGTTCAAAAAATATTTTACTTCCTTAATTGTGCACGGCAGATCTGAAAGGATTCAGCTTTTTGGGGAATCCGCTCATAAGCAACGGTTCCAATTCAGGAAGAGTCCAGAATATATTGAGTGAGAGCCTTCTCGGGATCTTCAATATCAGACGCTTCTTTTTTTTTTTGTTCTTTTTAGTCTGGTTTAATGTATTTCCAATCAATTTCCTTGGTATTCATTAGCCTTATGACTTCACTTGCTAATCATATAATCAAAATACCACGGCGCTCCTAATGAATTCTTTTCCGGAGCGGAAACGCTTCCAAAGACGCTCCGAGCGAAGCGGAAACGCTTCCAAAGACGATCCGAGCGAAGCGGAAACGCTTCTAAAGACGCTCCGAGAGGAGCTCCAATTGAGGTTTTTTTTTTTTTTTGGGAATGAAGGAGCACGGAGGCTAATACGGAAAAATTGTACTTGTCGGAATCTCAAAATTGATTTTCCAGGAGCCTAAGAATGCTCCTTTAAACCAGCCCAAAAAGAGTCTGGGTGGAGTCAATTTTTTGTACCCCCTTAACACCCCTAGGCGGTGTGTTTTCGGAGGCCTTTGGAAAAAAGTTCCGTTTAAACTCCTTTTCGAAGCACTCCGAGTATGTATCAAAGAGAGGAAATATATGCTTTTAAAAAACTTACGTTCGACCGTGAAATTCTAAAAAGTTTTGGAGCACCCTAGACCAAATATGTGAGGGTAGCTATTTTTATTGATATCAATCTTCTCATTTATCCCTCATTTACATCGCAGGATCAGACACTATACGGACGTAAAATAAGGGAGACCGGGGATGGTTGTGAAAGGATACAGTGTTAATTAAAAATAGATACTAACTGTAATGCTTGTTCCTAATTACCTTTATGTCCTTGTTATTGATCTACTAAATATATGACATTAATTTTAAATAAAGATCCTGACTAAGTAACATTCTCTATCAAACAAGCCTCTATACTCAGGTAAAACAAACAAGCCAATAAAAATATATGGGAACTTCAAAGAAAATATCACAATTTCCTGGACCATATCTTTTAAGAATATACAGAATTATTAATTAATTTATATTGACATTCATTCGGTGAGCCAAAGATTAAAGACGTCCCATTCCTTAAATCTTCTTAAAAATTGCTCTTTGATTTGTTCAGTGTTGGAGACTCAAATGCACAAGACCCATCATCATTGTTTCGAAAATTTTATCCTAGATTGGAAGCTGTTTGATATGTGATGATGAATTCCCGAAAATGCCATCTGACACACTAAGTTCGTTCAGAATTCCAACTTCGGCAAGCTTTGCAACGTCGAGTAATTTGAAAAAATTCAAATGAAATTTTTCCTATCGTAGCATTTCGCAGTTCCACATCGAGCTTCTTCGATGGATTGCAAACCTGATCTTTGAACTGTCGATCAAGTGTCGGTAGGTGCGCCGGCGTGACTGTTGTACCATGCGATACAATCCAAGCTTCACGAAATCAAAATGCGACTTGACATTGTTGCACAGACTGCAGTGCACGTGCACGTCGCGATGGTCGTGTGACCTTGAGGTGGTGTGAGCGTGCGGTAGAAGAGTTAATAAAAGGAATATATACACGAGCATCAAATGCGAAACTGCAAAGGAAACAATTGACATTCGTTGCCAGCAATTCCGCACGCGCTTTGCATAGTGTGGATTTATTCATGGTCATGGCGGCCAGGAGTCACAGAAGGACTAAAACAATCATCGGACCCTTGAACACGCTCTTCACGGACCTGGACCAAGTGTTACCACAATTGCATTTTTGAACCCTTTGAACTCTTTATAATTTGATCGATTCTGATTGTTTCAATCTCACGAGCTTTTTGAAGCTATGATTTCTTTAAATGCTTATCGACAAGTTTGACCTATGGTCTTCTACTTTTATAACCTTTTATGTATTTTTTTTTTATCTCTGAGGCACTTGATGAACTCATCGTCGACTATAGAAGCTCATTGTGCGTCGAGAACGCTGAACAATTGCCGGAGAAACCGGAGGGCATGGATGGGGTTACGCTGAATGTTGATTTTGATTTTATCGCCTGACAGACAGGCAGGCAGGCCAGGCAGCGCACAGTCCGGAGGTAAAGTGGAGTGGAGTAGAGGTGGAGCTGGCGAGGACAACGCAAGGCAGTATAAGGACATCGCTGGGTTAGACAAGGCCATTTTGGAGGCATTTGCCTTGAATCTTTCATTCGATTTGTGCGATTTAATTTCCGTTTCGCTCTTCTGTTTTCTCTATTCCCTTTTTCTCTTTTCTATTCTTCCCTGTTTTCTGTTCTGTGTCCTCTGTTTTCAGCTATCGCTTTTCTATTTCGTATATAGTAAATGTTTTATTTTATTTTATTTTTATATCAATTTTTATTGACGAGAATCTCTTTTAGTGCGACGTATGACGACATTACGACAAAATGTCATACGTTCTGCTGTGCAAGACGGCTGAACAGAGGGAACGGGGGCAGAGAAAAAATTCGAAAAAAAATACGAAAATAAAAAACAAAACAAAAATTGGGTCACTATGCAACGTCAATGATAATAAACCCATGGCAAATATAATGACGCGGCATGGAAGCGAAGCAGCACGGCTTAGAGTTGAGCGTTTCACTTTCATCCATATTTTCCTTCGTCTTTTTCCGATTGTTTTGTTTGACAACATGCATACATACATAGAAACAAACAAACATGTATAGAGTAAGTACAACAAAGCAACAAAAGCCGACACAGGATTGTTGCTTTCCAGCTGGATGTCCGTCCGTCTGTCTGACTAGTCGCACTCCGAGAAATTCTATGCAGCCGTTTATATGTCTCCAAAGCTTACGATTGTGCACGATTTGTGTACCCTTTATCAACCCTTTAATAGAGATTCGAAAGATCCGATGTGGAACCGCGAGCGAAGAGCGGCGAGGAAGGAATTTATGCGACAACTGTGAGCTCATAACGAGAGTAAACAATGGACAATGGGACAATATAGATGGCGCGGGTGTGTTATGCGACGCTTTGAGGCCATCAGGATTCTTCGGGAGCATGAGGCGACACAGTAATTTGGGTTCGCCATTGAAGTCATTTGAGTGACTCTAAAGATACGGAAAATAACCAACAACGGCCGACACCCGACAGCCGACAGCCGACAACCTAGGCACGTCCAAGGGAATATGGAATGTGGACTAAAATAAAAATGGAATGACTGAATAGAATGGAAACAAAAGGGAACAATGACAGATTTTTTTGAACTATTTTTTTGTTGTTTTTTTTTTATCTTAACATTGGCAGCTATGTATGTATGTATGTATGTATGTATGTATGTATGTTGAAAATAAAGGTTAAATCTCGCACAGTCGAACCGTCGAACGGTGTGTTGATCCGATGCGCGGAATTCAATAAAGCAAAGCGCACAAAAGCTCTGCTCCCATTAAGAGTAACTCAATAATAAAGCATATTATCAGCACAACTTAACAAGAACAAACTGGAACAAACTTTAGAGCCGAACTCAGCCGAACTCAGTCGAGCTAAACTGAAAAAGCATATTCAGGTACGAATTTATGGCACATGTGAAGATACTGAGACCGAGGCCAGACAGGATGAGACACGATGAGACGAACGCCGAACGGATGGTAATGTAATGGAATGGAATATAATGGAGTAAGCCACACATTTTGTCCCGGTCTTTGTTGCTAACGCGTTGGAGTTAAGCAGCTCAGGAGCAGCACACATGAACACACAGACGCACACACGTATTTGCATGAACTGGAAGAGCACGATTAAACAGCATATAATGAGCAGGCACTTGGGCGGTTTGACGCTTGGCATAAGCAGATAAGGATTAATACATAAAAGGCATCAGGCTGTAACGCAGCATACAAGCTACAAAAAAAAAAAAAAAAAACACACACACACAAGTATCTACAAAAATGATGTTAGCGCTCATCGTTATTTTGGGTGGCTTCTCGTTTGGCGATCCAAATTGGGCCGTATAGCGAGCATTCTCATTTTTGCACTCATCGCACAACCGCTTATCGTATGCAAATAAGGCAACGTTGCTCGAGTGCTGCTAAATTTTCGAATTTTCATGGAAATTCCGGGGGAAATTTTGTGCGTTACGTTTTCAGCTGTTTTGCCACATCCGTCAGTCGGTCGTTCGGTGGGTCCTACTGCCAGTCAGTCAGTCAGTAGTCACTTAGTCAGGACGTCAGCCACCACACAGCGCACCTGCTCAAACAAGCCGCAGTAAGAGACCAAAATTCTTCGTCGGCAAGAGCAGCAGCAGCTGTTGCTCTTGTTTGCATAATTTTGAACCAAAAAAAAAAAAATAAAATAAAAAAAATAAAAAAAAGTAAGGCACATCGCTCTGCAAAGTTTCATTAATTTTCAAAGTTAAAAGTTGGGCGACAATTTTAGTTTAAGCGTATAAATAATTCGCATCCACTTTTGCGAAAAATCTTTTCGCTTTTCCTTTTTTTTTTCTCTCTTTCTTTCTTTTGAGCACGCAGCGTGACTACGAATAATTTTGAATTAAAAATTTACGGCTCTTTAAAGGAATCCATTTTCTTTTTATCCTTTTTTTTTTTTTGTTATTATTTTCCTTCATTGGTTTCGAATCGTTTAAATTAATTGTTTTTGCACGCAAAAAGGCTGAATGCTTTAAGTCCTTTTTCTTCTTTGCATAAATCGTAAAGGTCATGTGAGTGCTGGAAAAAAATTGTTTTTAAAGAATAACGTTGCCTACTTTAAGGCTTAGGATTCATTCGATATTGGCATAAAAAGAATTCCAACAATTAAATTATAATAATTTAGCAATTTAAATAAAACCCTGAGCGTTATGAAACATTTGGATATACATACATAGCTTTAAAGGTCATTTACTTTGGGGCGTTCTTTCCTTTGAAGATAAAACAATAGAGAAGTATCCATAATATGGATTAATTCCTGCTCTAGCATCCTTGTAATTGGATTATTTCGTATTTTTTTTTTTTTTTTGACGAGATAACGTCTATTAAATTGATGGTAGGACGGTCGAAAATCGAAAAAATGACGCCCGTGATTTCAATGTGCGTTCAACATGTTCATCGTTCAATTTACGCGACACACAAACACACTCAAATACACACAAAAGTTCAAACCGGTTTAGAGCGGAGAGTTCGCTCTGATGAGAAAGCAAATCGTCTCAATCGTCTCTCACAAGCAGACAAGGCGAAAATATGCAAAAGGCACAGACAGACAAGCGTGGGACTGCCGAAAAACAATTAGAATTGAAAACACATCTCAATGTGTTGAGGCGAGAAGTCCGATTGTTCTGTTCTTGGCGTGGTACCCCTTCTACGAACTCCTAGCGTGGGCATTGTTTTCATATAGAATTTTGTCTTTCTTGTGAACAAACAAATTTGCAAAACAAAGACAAATTTCGGAATCCTGTATTTTTAAAGAAAATAACAGAGCAACAAAATATTTTCACTCCACCTGCAAATACTCTATCGAAATCTTGAACATTTTCGTGTCGCTGTTCGTTTGTATGAGCGTTAGGCTGCAATTACTGTGAAGCTCTCATGTGTTTGTTGTATTTCCGCAACAACAAATTACAACAAACACATGATAGGCTACGCTTCAGCTTTAGCTTCATTATAATTTCAGCCATGGACATCTTAGTAGTTATACACTCTTTGGTTACATTACATCAACGTACAATTCTCATAAGCATTATGCGGATGAACATATGAGGTTACAAAATTGTCCGAAGAATTTTTTGCAATTTTTTCACGCACTCATATAAATTGTGCAGATTAATTTTTGGAAAGAACAATTGCTACATCATCATACTCTGCACTTTAAATATATGTACACTGTGCCAAGTAAAAATTTAATTTCGTATGAACAGGGCCTGCAAAAATTTGTAAAACGAAGGCAGGGATCACTGCTCGGATTTGAATATTTTTAAAGGTGGTAGATTTTTAAAGAAGAACGGGCAGATTCGTATAAAAAGTTGTCGATTTAAAATTGCTTAAAATATTAATATGTATAGGAATATATCTCATCTGATCATGTAGAAAATTGGGAAAATTACATGTTTTTAGGTATTTTCTCTTCCTTAATAAGAAGTGTACATTTTTATTGGATGTCGTCAAGCGCCAATACTGCCATTCTTGACAATAGGAAGCTGCCAACATATTTTTCAATAGCACATCACATTGAAGCAGATTTTTTTATTCTCTCAATGATTCTAAATGATCATAAAATGAATAAAACAAAGGCATAAATAAGTAAAAAAAAAAAAAAAGCGGTAGATTTGGACCTAGCGTGGTAGAAGTGGTAATGGTGAAAATAATGGTCGATCTACCATCAAAGTGGTAGAAATCCGAGCACTGACAGGGATCGAAAATATTTATGACATTGATTTTGAAAACTTTTATATGCAATTTTAATATAAAAATTGAAGTATAATTATTATTTTCTATTTTATACTTATATTAAAAATCGCCAAAAAAAAATAAAAAAAAAATTAGAGCTATTTTCTAACATTTAAATTAATAAGTCTAAAGGGAGGGAGTTTGAAAAATCGCCAAAAAATAGCGTACGTGATACTTGAATGCTCCCTTTTATGTACATACTGAGTGTTTTTTTATGACGTTATCACGTAAGACTATCGTCCGTAAGTTGACTTTACAGACACCAATTTTTTTTTTTTTTTAACTTTATGTACGAAATAATACCACTGTGCAGTGTGCCTTATTTGAATTAAACGAGGTAGAATAAGAAACAAGAACTCTCTTATCTTTTTAGAACCCTCAAAAGTAGATTGCTAATCTTCTGCCATCGATTTGAAAGCCCAATTTAACATTAATATTTACATTTTCGATAAATTTTTTTCAGTCAAAAATTCATTACGAAAAGTTTTCCGAAAGAATTTCTGAGCGATTCTCGTTCGAAAAAGAGTTTCGCAATAAAAGATTAAGTCTAAAGTTTGAAGCTCCGTTATGAGTTGCTGCTGCCGAGAAAGACAGACAGAGAGAGAGAGAGACAAAGATTAAGATAGAGCGAGAGAGTGAGAGATTTTCCAGCGACCGGACTTAATACTTTGCTTGAATGCATTTTTGGGTCAGAAGTCAGAAGCATGAAAAGCAGAATCTAAATGTACCATCCTTTTATTAGCTTTTTCGCTTGCTCGCATCAAGGACTTTAATTAAACTCAACATAAGTTCTTTTAAGAAGAGTTCAGTTCTATTTATGTTAAGTTTTCTTTGAAAAGCAACGAAACAAATCGGCAAAGTGGATATTGAAGAACAAAAGTTAATGTCTTCATCCGAGGATTTCTTTTTTTATTTTTAATTTTATTGTAAAAAGGACATCCATTTGCATTGAGTGTTGAGGAGATACAAAGTGATTTCCAAATAAAAATCAACTTTGTTTCGCTTTGATTTCAATTAAGCAAGGATCAAATGAAGACACTAAGAAACTTTCGTGCTACCAAAGACAAATCATTGATTTAAAGTTCCGTTGAATTGAAAAGTCCTTGGAGGATTTCTATGTGCAGAGTTTTTCTTTGGATAGCTATTTAATTAAGAGTATGTTCCACGAAATGGCGACATGGCATTCTCATTCTTCTTCTTAACCTTTCGGATTCGCTCATGCAACTGCTGAGGTGTGGCCTTATGATCTCAGCACCCTTCTGCAGGCATTCCGATCCTGGATCATCGCTGTCATCGCTGAGACCTGGAGCTCTTATATGAAGGAGTTTTTTGGGGGCGAGTTTCCTACGCAACTCACTTCAAGTGTGGCGAAGAGAGTTAAACAAAGAAATTTGCCCACTATTCGAATTTCCGAAGAAAATAAAATTGATCGAATATGATGCAAAAGACTTGTAAATTTATCGCAAAGAAGGATGTGGTCCTTTAGGATTTTAAATTTTGAAAGCTTTTAACAACAGTCAAGCCCTGAAATCACCTTAGTTCTGCGCAGAATGGCTGTGATGGGTGTGACCTGTAGGACCGTTTTGCATGGAATTGCTCCACTGTCGATTTTTATTCCCGATCACTGGTCAAAACTGTAAAAAAGGAGCAATCCAGGAGCCAGATATGACCTAAGCACTACAAATATGAGAAGCTTGTCGTTGTGTCTATTAAGGTGTCCCAAACAATATCAATGCCCATTAAAAACTCGTCATTTAAATATTATTTAATATAAATTGTGCCTAATGTGAGCAATGAAAATAAGACGATTAAGCCTTGAAGTATGCAATGTATTTTTTTTTTTAAATGTGTTTGAGAACATTATGGGACATAGCTTAAGAGATCACGAGCAAAATGTTAATTACTTATAACAAATAACAAAGGACTTCACTGTCCTTCAAATCATTCATCGTCAGTTTTCCCAATTTTCATACAAAGTTTAGAAGTAACGAAGCCTCCTTTTTTCGACTCCCAAGTTTTTTCGAAAATATGTAAATAATGATGTCCAAATGGCGAAACGAACTAGTAAATTTTTGTAGTTTCTGTACATGAACACACAGCTTGGGTAATTTTCTTCCGACTTTTGTCTAAAAATCTTGAAAAACATTGCTTCTGAACGAGCCTGCACTACAAACTCAGAAAACCCGGACATTTCGGGGAAATGTGCCAAGCTCAACCTCTAAACCTTTTACAAAAAATCTGAAAAAATTCTCAAAAATACTTTAAACCGTAAGCTTTCAAAAAAAAATTATTCAAAAAAAATGTATTCCTTTTTGGACACCCGAATGTCCAAAGACGATAGAAGTAGATCTTAGGTACGTCAAATTTTATTTGAAAAGGAATGTTCAAAAAATATTTTACTTCCTTAATTGTGCACGGCAGATCGGAAAGGATTCGGCTTTTTGGGGAATCCGCTCATAAGCAACGGTTCCAATTCAGGAAGAGTCCAGAATATATTGAGTGAGAGCCTTCTCGGGATCTTCAATATCAGACACTTGTTTTTTTTTTTTTTTCTTTTTTAGTCTGGTTTAATGTATTTCCAATCAATTTCCTTGGTATTCATTAGCCTTATGACTTCACTTGCTAATCACATAATCAAAATACCACGGCGCACCTAATGAATTCTTTTCCGGAGCGGAAACGCTTCCAAAGACGCTCCGAGAGGAGCTCCATTTGAGCGTTTTTTTTTTTTTTTGGGAATGAAGGAGCACGGAGGCTAATACGGAAAAATTGTACTTTTCGGAATCTCAAAATTGATTTTCCAGGAGCCTAAGAATGCTCCTTTAAACAGCCCAAAAAGAGTCTGGGTGGAGTCAATTTTTTGTACCCCCTTAACACCCCTAGGCGTTGTGTTTTCGGAGGCTTTTGGAAAAAAAGTTCCGTTTAAACTCCTTTTCGAAGCACTCCGAGTATGTATCAAAGAGAGGAAATATGTAAAAAAGAAAAAAAAACTTCAGAAAAATCCAAAGAGTTATTCTGCAACAAGGGAACTGATTAATTTACATTCCATTTAGCAACTGTATTTTTTTTTTTTTTTTTTTTTTTTTTTGTTGAAAATCTCACAGAAAAGCATTCGTGGAATTGCATTGCATTGCCGGAGGGCCCCTAAAAGTATGCATCATTGTATGCCGTGCACACAATAAAGTTTTGACAAACTAAATTTTGCTCCACCGTATGATGTTGTTTTGTTATTTTCTGTTTTGCGAGCTTTTTTCTTGCCTTCTTTTCGTTTCTTATCTTCGTAATTATCCACGAACTTGCAGGCGTTTTCTTTTGAGCGTGGTAAGCCTCGGGTCATAGTGGTGTAAGCTTGCATTTGGACACAAACACACGCACACACATGAGCATTCTTGACACACAATTGTAGACAAGTCGGCTCATGCACATGCATTGTATTCGGCTGTGGAAGCTCATTTCTTTTGAATCATCAGGTTGCACTTTGCATTCGTGTGTGTTAAGCTCCTCTTGGAATGTTCCGTTTGTGGAGGTGCACTTATCCTTGTGCTGTTTGTCGCTCTTATGAGTTTTTGTGGTTATTATTTCCACAATTTTTGTTCGGCTTTTTGTTTTGCTGTTTCTGTTGTTGTTGTGTTGCTCTGTTGTTTCGCATTTGTTGGTGTCGCTGACGGTTGTTGCAGGAAAAACTTTCGATAAGACTTGAAATTACGGCTTTTGTCAGGTGTGGCATTGTTTTTATTAATTATGCGACTTAAGCATGCATACTTTACATGACGCAGGAGGCATACCTATGTATGTGAGTAAGCGGAGTGCGGAGTGCGCAGTGCACAGTGCGAGGAGAAATCGCTGAATGCATGCGAAGCACAAAAGAAAACTGCCGCACAATGAGCTAAATATGAAAATCTTTGCTCTTGCATGTTCGACTCTCCCGACACGACGCTAATTAGTAGACAAAAAAAAAAAACAAAAAAAAAAACAAAAAAAAAACAATAATTACTGTGTAAATAAAATAAATAAAGAAAATGAAAATTTTTTCGTAAAACCTGGAGACTTTTTTAGTAGAAAAATACTGAGGAAAATTTTTTTTTTTTCAAATTTTTTATTATTTTTATTGAAGATTTTTCGCAATGCTTGCATAGAAATCAGTGGGCGCGCTAATGAATGATTGGCAATTGGCAATTGAAAATTGGAAAAAAAAAAGAATTATAGTAGGAAATAAAATCAAAATGAAGACTTTAGGGGTCACAGTCTTCAACCTAGCTTAAACTTTTTGAAAGTTCAAACTTTCAAATGATAGTCTTCAGGAGAGTTTAAAGCAAGTTTTTTTAATTTGATATGAACAATTGTGAAAAATTCAAATCATACAATACTACAAGCGACACTTCCCAAAATCACTAAGACGGGTGAGGGGAGCTTGTATAAACTGACTTTGCCCATTCACAATCTGACTTTGCCCACAGTTAACACATTCACATAAAATAAACTGACTTTCACCACGATTTGTGTACATATGAACTCACACATCGACATTACAATCTGACTTTCAACACAGCAGAGCTCAATGCTTATTACCCTCTAGGAAGCGTGAGGTATATTGCCCGGATGCAACTAGTACTTTCACCAAAACTAAAGAACTAGTGCAAAGAGGGTAGAGCTTCGTATAAAGCTCCGACTAGTATTGCATGGAAAAATGGTTTTTCGTGTCAGTAATAAGAGTTGCCATTATATAGTTGTTGCAAAGAGCGTTGGTGCTCCGAAATCAAAAATAAAATCTATCTTTATATATTACAAATATTTTTGTAAATAAAACAAACACGAAAAATAATTCGGTGTCTTTTAAATATTGCGTATTGGAGGCTCAAAAAATTTTAGAACAAAAATAACCAAAAAACCACAAAATATGGTCAATAATCTTTCAAAGGAACTAGTGTTTTACTATGCCCAATTTACCCAATTGGTTCCCAAATGACTAAAAAAGCGTTAGTTCAAGTGTACAATTAGTGAATTTTAGCCCACACGCAATGTTAATTTTGTACAGAGTAATACATAACCAGGGCTATAAAGAAGACCCAGTGCTGGTGGAATTAGAACTAGTAAAACGCTAGATCTTAACTACTCATACTTCCTGCAGGGATGTTGAACTGTTCACCACAGCAGTCGTTGACAAAACTCTATCTTTTTCAGTCGCACTCATGTAAACTGTTCTCTGTCTCTATCACACCCGAATATTCTTATCATACCTACAAGCAAATTCAAAAAATTTAGAGAGTGTCGCTTGTAGTATTGTATGATTCAAATATATAATAGCAAAAGGTATTTGGCATAGGCGAGAATAAAAGAATTTATTTGAAAACTACAACTTTCGAAGCTCTTAAGCCGGGTTGAAGACTTAGATCCAAAAATAACACCAGTTTACAAATAAATATTTTTGAATTTCTCTGAATTCTGAAATTTGAAAAAAAAAAAAAGATTTGGAAAAACAGAACTCCAATTGTTGGAATTTCTTGGGAATTCAACAAAAAAACCAAACAAAAAGGCTCTATTTTTTTTCCAATTGGATTTCAGAATAAAAAACATATCGCACCCTTGCTAATAAATCGGCACAATTCAAAACTTTTTTAATCAATTTGTTTTATTTTCGATTGAATTTTTCTGTAAGAAATCCAACAACTCAAGAATTAACGCTTATATTGACTGATGCAGCAGACGATTAAGAGTTATATTAGATAAGAAAAAATTTTATTTCTCCTTAGATTCAAGAGAGATTGAATGATTTTCGAGAAATGCGAAATTTTGAATTGTGCCGATTTAGTAGCAAGGGTGCGCGATATATATATGTGAATTTCTCCGAAAAAAAGAGGACCTACTGTGTGAAAATGATGTTTCGAGAAAAACGCTTTTAAAGTGTCATAACGCATTATCACACCTTCAGTTGGGAGATTCGATTTGGTACACCGAGAGAAAAAGGTAGTTATATTAACTGAAAAAGCAGGTTAAAATAACCGAGTTCACCGTTAATTCTTAGCTTATGTGTAGTAGCGGTCAATTCAACAGTACAAACACAGTCAATAAGGATATAACTACCTGATGGTTGATATAACTGTCTCGCTTTTAAATCAACTGTCACCAGCGACTGGGAAAAAATAATTTATTTTTTGCTTTGACTTTTTTTTATCTTCTTTTATTAATATTTTTTTTTTTTTATTAAATTATTATATTTTTTTATTACATTATTATATTTTTTCTTTATTTATTTGTTTCTATTTAAATCTTTTTCTCTTTCATCTCTTTAAATTTTCTCGCCTCGGCCGAGCCTTGAACCGCAGACCTCCACCACTTCGCTTGGCGAACGTCTTAACCATTACGCTAAACGAACGAATTTAATTTGTTGGTCAAAATGCTCACTTGAGCTTATGGTTGCTCAAGTTTTGGGGAACGTGCTTAAGGAATTGTTTCACTCCCAAAATTTTTTGCTTGAAAATGAACCATTAAAAAAAAAATTAAATAAATTAAAACCTTAAAAATTTAGGAGAAAACTTTTGACTTCCAAAATTAAAAAAAAAATTCAGAAAAATTCCCGCCGCCAGCAGAGATAGAACCCCGAAGCTCACGACTGTCGAGTCACAGTTTAAACCACTGAGCTATCGAAACCTCCGGAGACGATTGATCATAATACGAACTTATACGTCTAAATGAATGAAAGCGAATTTGAACATAAAAATTAACTGTTTTTCAACTGTTCATTTGTTTGCCTTTTTCAGTGCATTTAACGCGGAATACAGTTTATTTGACCACTCCTACTTTAACTGTTCTAAGTAGTTGATTTAACTGTTGTTATTTCTCTCGGTGTATCAAAAAAAAAAAAATCATAGATCGATTTGTTTTCACATTTTGTAGTTAAATTACCCAACAAAATGAAGTATTAGTTTTCAAAATCTAAGAGGCCGTTTCCACTATAGCCGCATCTTGCTTTCGCATCTTCAAGATGCGAATTTTTGAGATTGGTGTTTCCACTAGCATTTTGCATGTAGCATCTTTCAAATCACCTGATTTTTGTTTACAATCGATATGCGCATGTCCAGCACACTCGCTCGCCTTCAATGTTTTCATTGAAACAAAGGAATTTAATAAATTGTATTATAATTTGAAACGGTTTTCTTACATTTCTTCTTGGTTTCCATCGCCATTTTTGCTTAAAATTTCTGAAATGTTGGTTTATCACATATGTTTCAATAGATATGTGCTGTTAAAATCGATAGATTATCGGAAAAATGTCGCATTTTCTTCGCATCTTTCAAAGATCATTTTTATGGGTACCTCCATTACTAGAGTCTGTCACAAAAATCTCAAAACTGCTCCAAAATCTGACTTTTTCCAAATATTTCAATGAAACTTAGAATTTGTGCGTATATTATATTTAAGCCTCCGATTAGAATTCTGAAAGATTGGAAAAGTGGCCGTGGCATAGGGGCGGTTTTCATAATAAAATTTAACAAAAGTCGGTCCCTATGGCCTTAAACAACTCTTGATATTAAAAATTATTTGAAGATGTGTGTCTGTGTCGGGTATTCTATTGTCAGGCTCGCCTGACTATAACACCCTTGCTTGTTTTATTTTTTTTTTATTTTTTTTTTTCCCCACCGGAATTTACCCCTCGAAGTCCATCTCAAACATGCAATAACCAAAAATGTGTGTGCCCCACAAAGCGGCTTTCGCATTCAATTGTCCGCGATTTCCACTTTCCACACGATTCACATTGAAATTCTGCGAAAATTTTGTGCAAAAAAATAATTAAAAAAAAATAAATAAATAAATTGTCGAAATTCTCTAAAGTATAATATGTATGTGCCAAATGTTAAAAGTTTTGTGAAGCTCACATTGCGCGTTTACTGTGTGCACTCTCAACGGGTGAGAGGAACATTGACGCAACTAAAATCCAAAGGTTCTTTGTGGACATTCGATATTGTGGCATTCCAGAGAACTGGGTCACTGGGAACTGTTTGGTGCAAAATACCCAAAAAAAAAATCACATCAAATAAAAAACTACAAAATAGCCCAAAAATGTAGAAATATTTCGAAAAGAATTTTACCTCCGAAGTGATATACTTTTATCTTAAACTAATGACTGTGCGATTTGTTGGGCAATTTAGACGGCCCAAAAAAAATACAAAAAAAAAAAATCACCTTGAAAACGTCCAAGCCACATACATACATCTGGAATATGGGATGGGATTCTATGGGTTGGGATGGCACAAAAAGAATTTGCGTAAAATGGATCTACATGCAGAGGGAACTTTTTACTTTCAGTTTTGAACGCTGTGGATGATAAACTAAACGGAACTCCCTCAACGAGACGCTCGCTTATTTGTCTAGTCATTTTATATCCTCGTGTCACGGTTCAAAACAGAAACGAGAACAAAACCAAACAAAAAACGAACACGGAAACAAAAACAAAAACAAATGTCGAAATAAACACAGTTGGTTGGTGGTTCCAGCGCTTCAATTTCGACTGGTGAAACTTCCTCGAAGAGCATGGAATTCGAAGGAAGATATGTATAGAAGGAAGCAAGGAAAATTTATGTTTTTTTTTTTTTTTTTTTTTTTTTTTTTTTTGTTATTGTTCGAAAGGCGTTCAACAATAAACATCCAGCATAGCTAGCAATACGCACATAATCACACATCGAAAATCAATTCAAATAATGCCACCATGTAGTCTCTTGACAAGTTTTGTGTGCATGGCTGTGTGCGTGAGTGCGAGTCGGTTATCCTTATAAGCTCAAATAAGAGACAGCGCTCAAAACACCGAAGCAAGTATGTGTGCATAGGAAGACGTTGGGACGCATAAAGAAGACACGCGAAAATTTATTATCATTCAGGAAAACCATTTTAAACAAAAACATACACTCGCTTGAACTCGCACACACACACACACACACACATAAACGCTCGTATAGATCATAGAGCAGAGCGTATACAACAGTGAGATAGAAGTTAAGCCTCCGCCAGCAAAGCGGGCTGTGAGTGAACTAAAAATTGAAAATTCCTGCGCCATTTTCGCTTCCAAAAAAGTTTTAATTTATGAAATGCCTCGATGCATGCCTAAAACACGCGATAGCAAAAAAAAAAACAGCCAAAAAGGAAACAAAAAAAAGACAAAACAAAAATGGAAAGCGCACATAAAAAGTAAAGGCTTTTATGCTAGCACAAAAGAGAGAAATCCCTCTCCTCCTTTCGCATGAAAGTCACAGAGCCGTACGTACATGTTGTTTAGCCTGCTTTTAGGCGATTCCTTTTGAACGCCATTGCCTACTTCTGAATTTAATGGTCTCCATTCTTTAAACAATAGCGATGAAACATGTAAGTGCATCCATAGAGGACAGAGACGCACACGTTTGCAATGCAGAAAAGCTTCCTTTTTTTTTTCTTTTCGTTTTGCTCTTCAATGGGCCATAATTTCGATAGGAACTCTTCGTTTTGCGCGGCGATTTCAGAATTAATTGCGCTTGATTTGGTCAATGACACAATTTTTCATAAGTGGGCGGAAAAATGATAAAAAAACGAAATTTCCTTTTTCCTATATCTCATTCGGAGTGGGCCAAGGGGTTTATATTAAAAGGAAAAAGCTTCTATTTTAAATTATTAAATAAAATTAATGCATTCATAAGGATCTTTCGGCATCCCCATTTAAATTCTCGACCTTACTCCAATGCGCAGTGTAATATTCGGTCCGTTTGAGAGACCTTCGTTCAAGGGGCTGAATTATAGGTACCAATCTATGGCAAGCCTACAGATCGATTTCAACTTAAAATATCTAAGAGTGATCTATAGAATTCATTCACTTTCAAATTATTGCATTCTGATGTGACTCATTTGATGCATATCAATGACATGATGATTTCCCCGAGAAGTATGCAATGTTTTTTTTTAATTTCATGGCTTTTAAGAATGTTGCTAGTGGGTGTGCGTAATGAAACTCAACATGTTTTATTTTGACATAAGCCTCTATTTTTGTGAATTTTTTTAAGGCAGGCTGACTTCTGGAACAAAAAAAAAAAAAAAAAAAAAAAACCCGTCATGAAGAAATATCCTTCAACAGGAGCATGTTTTGCTTTTGTTCAAATCGCATGAAAAGTAGTTTTTTCTATTTTTGCTGAGAATTTTTCTATATTCAGGCTTTTGGATCATCATTCTATGTTCACTTTTGTCTGAGATAAGATTTTTTTAAATTACTCTAAAAAAAATCACTTTTTCAGTTAGATATATTAAAGGACTATGGGAGAAAGAGATGCAAAATTCGGCGCAAATTAAATATAAGGCAATAACCTTATATTAAAATACTTTTCTTCGAACTTGAGTTTTGGGAGGCCAAATTACTTAATCTTGAATATTTCATTTTCTTGTTCAAAAAGTTTTAGCTTTAGACTTGAAACATATTGTTGTATTTAGTACTAAGTAAATTAGTAGAAAAAACTCCATCTAGTAGCCCCATATCTCCCAGTTCGGTATGGTTTTTTTTGGAAAATTTGTTGAAAATTTTTTGAACATTTTTCAAAGTGTATTTAATAAGGTGGTAGCAGTAGCACATATATGTCTTCTTCTTATTTTATTATTATTTTTTTTTTTCAAAATTTGTTTTTGTATTCATTAGTCGATATTAAAATTTCTGTATCACAACAACACATTTGACATTTGGACGTACTCGCCACAACAAAAACCTCCCTGTTGTTTTTAACGAGTTGTATTTGTTGTAGAACTGCTATCACCTTATTAAATATACCTTGAAAATTTTTGAAAATTTTTTGAAAATTTTTAGAAAAATTTGTTGAACATTTTTCGAAAATTTTTTGAACTTTTTTTGAACTTTTTTTGAACTTTTTTTGAACATTTTTTGAACATTTTTTGAACATCTTTTGAAAATTTTTTGAACATTTTTTGAACATATTTTGAACATTTTTTGAACATTTTTTGAACATCTTTTGAAAATTTTTTGAACATTTTTTGAACATTTTTTGAACATTTTTTGAAAACTTTTTGAAAATATTTTGAAACCGGTCGCATCGGCTTTCCACACTTCTCGGCAATTTATGAAAAATAAATTTTTTCAATTGCCAAAAATTACATTTTTCACTATAAGCGAAAAATGAGAGACCAAAAAGCCCAAATAATAATTCAAAATGAGATATTTTGAAAATTTTTTGAAAATGTTTTGAAAACTTTTTAAATATTTTTTTTTTAAATTTTTGATCAAAATGGAAGAAAAAATATAACTGTATAACTACTTCTAATACACTTACAGCATCTAAGTGCTCATTGATATTTTTCACAGTGCAAAGCCGAGCATTTTTTAGAGTGAAAAGTAGGTCCTCGAAAATTGCCGAATGTAATTTAATAGAATTTTGTTCTCCTTAACTGAAAACGTGCACTCTATCCAAAACGTTCGAATTTAATGCCCAAATCAATTTAATCCAGTGAGTGCTGCTTCAAAGAATACTTCGAAATACAAAGATCGAGGCTTTTATTTTTATTTGTTTATATTATTTTTTTATTTTATATACATATATGTATATATTTTTTGTTTGTTTGTCGTACTTGAAAGGAAAGTACGTGTTAAGTCGCAAATTAACGTTAAAGAGAATAAGAGAAAATCGCTTTCAAATATACTAAATGATTGACACACAAAGGGCAGGAGCGCCCGCGTTGTCGGTTTGAACTTGCAGTGAAATCATATTACAGGGGCCAAACAAGGAACGCTTGCACGATTGAGGCTGAGGCTGAGGCTGAGGCTGCAGCCCTTTTCAATAGTATTTTTCTACACATGCATACGTGGCCAGTGTTAATATTTTCAGCTGCATGAGCACCAAAAACAATTGAAAGCAACTTGGAAGCTGACACTTGCACAAGACAGATTGCCTGCTCGAGTTACTCATTCCAAACTTGAGCGACATGCTAGGCGCTGCTGTCATGCTGTCTGTCTTTTGGTTATTACAATTTTGTGCTGCTCACGCACACACACGCATGCACACACGTCCGCATTTGCAAAATTGTTAAGTTGCATTCGAATATGTTTGTGTTGTGTGCGTGTGCGTGTGTGTGCATGTGAGTGTGCCCGTTGTTTTGTGTCTCGTGTCGCTGAGATGTGTAGCTGGATGAGTGCTTTGTTTTGTACTAGCCAAAATGATGAATCACTTTCGGAACAGTCTTTTGTTTTAGTTGGCTTTTTCTTTTCAATGACATGTGCGCTCTCGTCGTATTGCATAAAATCGGAGAAAATTAACGTACGTCATGCATAAAAACAAAACGAATCTAAGTGAATGCAAAATTGAACACAGCGATAATCGAACATTTCAACTTTAAAATTCAAATTACAAGCATTGGTGCTTTGGTGCTTTGGTGCTTTATGCTCGTACAGTCAAAGCGGGATGGCCTCCTGAGAATGAATATTTCTTCTTTTTTTTTTTAGCCCTTGAACAAAGGTAGGAGCCCAGCAAACATTTTGAGCTTTAAATGAGTCATTTATGAGTCAGTCCAGTATACGACTGTGAAATGGCGTTCATTAAGAAGATCAAATGAATGTGATTCCTGTCTCTAGAAGGTCAACTTATTTTCCTCCAAATTTATGCAGCGAACGCGCCTATATATCAGAGCCATTTATGATACCTTCTGCACTCACATCTGAATCTTATCATTCAACTTCTGAGTCATTACGGAAAAAGGAATTTATATATCGTAAAAATGTCCAACTCATTTTGACCTCATAAATCTGATCAGTCCAAATATGTTTTCGGCAAGATCGGATATTGAGATTATCTTTTGTGAGACAACAGCGACAATGACCAAACTCTGGCAAAAAAAAATTAAGCTATGATAGGAAAATGGTCCTGAGATCAGATCTGGGCTTTCCTGTGGAAACATCAAACAATGTTAGAATGTCAAGATTAATAATTCTGATTGTCTGATGAATACTGTCCGGATTCCATTGCTCGCCAAACTATCAAGCCTTGTTGTTATACAGGTTTCAATCGAACTACCAGAATTTATTGATTCAAAATTATGAGGAAAACCGTCAGACTCCTGTCCACCTTTGATCGAAGGCAAATAGAAATCTCCATACGATGATTTTTCAAAAATCGAGTTTTCAAAAAGTACGGTTTTTCACAAAAAAAAAAAAAAAAAAAAAGGCCACAAAAGGGGAACAAATGAGGAGTTTTTTGTTTGAAAGTGTGATATTTAACGATTTTTGAACTTTTTTGGAATATCAGAAATTCAATCTGAATAGGTACTATATATGTACATAAGATGTGTTTTGAACAAAAATCCCACCATTCGGAAACTCTCTCCATCATGGGCTTCGCTTCAGTTGCTTCACTAGATCAGGTTTCTATTTATTTTTTTTTTTTTGTGGTGCCATTGAGAATTTTTTTTACTAAAACCTCTTAAATATATTCCTTCCATAAGACACTGACTTAACTTAAAAATAAATAAATATATTTATATCAGGTAGCACAAGTCGTCATAATCTCATGTAAATTTCAAATACAGAATCTAGATCAGGAAAAAATTGAAAAGGGGGGACACCAACTCCAACATAATAAGTGAGCGAGCAAGCAGTAAATCAAACCCATTATTAAGTCTTAATCTCCATAAATAACACGTCTGGGAACAAAATATGGCTCGAGCGTCTTTTCAATTGCAATTGTAGTGAAAGGTAAAGTTTAAGTTTATGTTTAATTTAAAAATAAAGTTAAAGTTTAGGTTTAAGTTAAAGTTAAAGTTAAAGTTAAAGTTAAAGTTAAAGTTAAAGTTAAAGTTAAAGTTAAAGTTAAAGTTAAAGTTAAAGTTAAAGTTAAAGTTAAAGTTAAAGTTAAAGTTAAAGTTAAAGTTAAAGTTAAAGTTAAAGTTAAAGTTAAAGTTAAAGTTAAAGTTAAAGTTAAAGTTAAAGTTAAAGTTAAAGTTAAAGTTAAAGTTAAAGTTAAAGTTAAAGTTAAAGTTAAAGTTAAAGTTAAAGTTAAAGTTAAAGTTAAAGTTAAAGTTAAAGTTAAAGTTAAAGTTAAAGTTAAAGTTAAAGTTAAAGTTAAAGTTAAAGTTAAAGTTAAAGTTAAAGTTAAAGTTAAAGTTAAAGTTAAAGTTAAAGTTAAAGTTAAAGTTAAGTTAAGTTAAAGTTAAAGTTATTAAAGTTAAAGTTAAAGTTAAAGTTAAAGTTAAAGTTAAAGTTAAAGTTAAAGTTAAAGCTAAAGTTAAAGTTAAAGTTAAAGTTAAAGTTAAAGTTAAAGCTAAAGCTAAAGTTAAAGTTAAAGTTAAAGTTTAATTTTAAGTTTAAGTTTAAATTTAAGTTTAAGCTTAAGTTTAAGGTTTGAGCTTGGTTGAATTTTATGCTTAAGTCTTAGTTTAACTTAAAGTTTAATTATAAGTTTTAGTTAAAGTCTAAGTATATCTTTACCTTTAACTTTAAATTAAACTTAAACTTTTACTTTAACTTCAGCTAAGTATTTTAAGTTCAAGTTTATGTTAAATTGAAGTTTATGTTTAATTCTAAGTTGGATAAGGTTTAGGTTTAATTTTAAGTTTAAGTTGATGTTTAAGATTTATGAACACACCGTATTAGAGCATCGTTAGCATTCGCATTGGCATTAGCATTAACTTTTAAGGCACATGTCGTTTTCGTTCGGCTTCGGCTGTGTTATATTCGCATTTAAACTCGTTTTAACGACAAGCACTCTAATTTAAATTTAATGAGTCATTTAAACTAAATGCCAGAAAAAGTAAAAGACCTGAACGAAACGAAACGATACGAGGCGAGACGAGACGAACAGGAACGAACAGAAACGAATAGAAACGAAAAGAAACGAGAAACGAATTAAATTGTTTTTATTTGTTTTTCCCATTTCCCATTTCCAGCAGCAGCAGCAGCACCAGCAGCAGCAGAGCGAAGGTGATGGGAAAAGCAGAAACAATATTTTCAATGGAATCTTCATCCACCATAAACCGAAAAATATCATCGAAAAAAAAAGAAGAACAA
Source organism: Chlorops oryzae (assembly GCA_020466095.1). Taxonomy (NCBI): domain Eukaryota; kingdom Metazoa; phylum Arthropoda; class Insecta; order Diptera; family Chloropidae; genus Chlorops; species Chlorops oryzae. Next base: position 6,533,629 of record CM035806.1, on the reverse strand, counting down.
AAAAGGGAAAACAACACACGCAAGACACTTTTCACACAAGGTATGTACACATGTATGTAGATACCCCCTTCGGACGTTCGTTCGCTCGTTCGTTGTTCTGCCATTCGCTCATATGAGTTTATCATATGCAACAAGCAATGAACCACAAGCGGCGGAGCAAGTAGCAAGCAACATTTTAGACAAGCGTCAATGGTCCGTAGCCGCAGAAGTCCAGTGAAGCCAGAAAATCCCACGGATATAAAGATGGATGTTGGATAACGATAGGGGACACCGGTAGTATTAACCGAAACAGATTGAGGGAGACATCATCGGAATAGCAGAGCAGCAAGAACTGAAAACGAACACGACAACGGCCACGACAGGGAACACGAACACGAACACGAACACGAACAACGAGCAACGAACAACGAGCAACGAACAACGAACACCACGAAGTAGAAACACTTGAATAACAGAAACGAACACACAGCAATACGATACGTTCATACCATGGAGCGGGGGTTGAAGATAGCCAGTCAGTGCATAGCCACTTGCATGGATTTTTGTTCTCAGCGCATAACAATTAAAAGCTTATTACCATTCGTCAAACGCAATGTTTCCCAAACAAAACCGCACGCAACACTTTATCAACAACACGAATTCGAAAATTGCAATAAAAAAAATGAGCAACGAAAAAAGAAAAAAGAGAGAAAAACAGAAAAAAAGAAAAACGGGAAAATAAAAATTAAAACAAAAAACAAAACAAAACACGCTGCCTTCCCCGAATGCGAACGCGAACGCGACCGCGAACCCGGAACCCCTAGCCCAGATCTCTCTGCTGATGAAACTCAGCCAAGTGTGACCCAGAAAGTTCAGGTTCAGTTTCGAACAAGCCCAGCAAGAACGCAAAAGCCAGCAGGTGCAGGGGAAAGGGCCAAGTTTCCAAAGGCTTTGAAGACTCTGAGCAACATTAAAAACAGCAGCAACAACAACAACAACAACAACAAAAAAGAGAACAATCTAACTTGAGAGGTAAACTGCTGAGATGTGGTGGTGTGGCAAGTGCAGAGGATAAGATGAAAGCAAGACGAGAACTGTGAAAGGTGCCTCTGCTTGTGCTGGTGCTTCTTCTGACGGCAATCGTACAACGTCGTGGCAATGACTTAAGTGAAATTACTGAAGCGTGCCGTGCGCCACGAAAATTCACACGCCTTCATCGCAGCTAAGACGACGATGAAGACGACGACGACGACGCATCGTCTTGAAGATTCACTTTTTCGACTTAAATGAGAGTCTTTCACCTTTGTCTCCGTCCCTCGCGCCGTCTGCGCTTGGCCACTGTTTTATCGTGGCGCATAAAAGCCAAGTTTCCTCGCTGCGTCGGCCTGATGCGTTTTTGGTTTCTCTGTCCGCCGCCGTTGAATGGTTAACTTCCCAGTGGCCTAGGTCAGACGAAGCTAGTATGTAGTAGGCAGGGTGATTATTAATGCTCACCGAGCAGGCTTTTCCAAAAAAAAATTAATAATAAAAAAAAAATCCTCCTCGCTCTCATCGCTTCCTCTTGCACTCACCACCCATATTTGGCACCATTGACCCTGGAACTGCTGCTTTTCCACTGTTTCGAGTTTTGTAATAATCATAAAAATAATGACGCTATCCGCATGTTCCATCGTGCTTAATTTAATTTGTTGTTCTTGTTGTTCTTGTTGTTGTTGGTCTGCTGCTGTTTTGCTCGGTTTTGTTATTCCCATTGTTCTTGCCAGTACAGCAAGACTCGATGCCAAGGCTGCAGGTGCAACTAAAGGCTAGAATGTCGGCTGCTCCACCGCTTTGCTCCTTCGTTTTTATTGTTGAAATTTTTAAAATTTCGCTTTTCGCACAGAGCGTCTGCAAAGTTTCGATTTCCTTGCCCCAAATATTATTATAAAAACGGACGTCATAAACTCGGGTAAACGCACAAAATAATAATCTTCAAAATTAACTTAGAACATTAACAACGAGGAAGGCATACCTACATACATACATACATTCGCCGAGGAGCAGGACGACGCATTCAAATTAAGGCTTAGAGTTTAGCAACTATAGAAAATAATATATTCCGACACATAAGAGTACACTCGAAAAGAAAATGATGGCAAGGACTGGCAACATTGGCATTGGTATTAGTCTTGAAACCAAAAAAAAAAAAAAAAAAAAAAAAAAAATCATTAGAAAGGCTCCACACTACGCTCTGGCGGAAGAAAACAAAAAAAAAAAATTTTTTTTTTTTCAGTGTATCGTACTCATTTATATAGCACACCCAGAGCAAACAGCATCGTTTACCAGAAGATCCCAGTAGAGCGTGTTTGGTAGCAAAATCAAGACATTCAGGTCAGGCAGGTGCATATGAGGAACTAGAGGAACCCCAAAGAAGAGGGCTGAGGGAGCCAGCGAGAGTAAAGTCCTTTTCTTGAAGCTCAACGTTTTGCCATTAAGTAATTTAAAGCAAAAAAAAAAAAAAAAAAAAAAAACAAAAAACCAGAGAACTAGCGCAAAAGGACTCGTAACGAAAGAGCGAGAAGGACTCGGAAAAGCGAAAACAGAAAGTCGCTTAGTCTGGCCATACAAAAAAGCTATCATCAGCAAAAGCGCAGGTGACAACGAGCAAATAAATTCAGACATATGAGAGCACTTTGAGGAACTTTAAGTGATTATAAGCAGATGCTTTGTACAACTGCATATGTGCATACACAGACACACACACACATGGGCACACACAATATCCCTTCATATGCAAGTATGAAATGCTCTCGTCCAAATGTCCTGCTTAAATGGCTTTTAACATAAAGAAGTGGGTACCTATGTGCCCATCCTTTTGGGCAGCTGTAAAAGCTGAAATTCTTTATGTTCTTTTTTTAGGCACGCGACAAAAATTTGTGCACTCCAGACTTGCGAAAATCGATGCGACAAGATCATGATCGATCTTGAATTGAAGGCAAAATGATTTCTTGATTCTTGAATTCAAATGGTTTTCTGTTTCATCCCCAATCACATCACATAAGTCACAAAAGTTCGTCTTTGTCGTGCACAGCTGCGTCGCGTCGTCTATAGGATAGAATGCTTAAAGCTGTGTCAAGCGAATCGCATTAGAACGGACGAGACTGCGATTTAACTTTTGACCAAACATTTGTCCTGCATTTCAATTGTATATATGATTTAATATCAAAAATGTCCTTTTATTAAGATGATTGATGCCTTTTTCGTCCATAATTCGCACATTTTTGCTTTGCATGACTTTGATAAAAATATGTTTTTTTTTTTTTAATGACATCCGTAGACGCTATGGAGTTGCGCCAATTATTGGGAAAATGCGAGAAGCAAGGCTACGCTGGTATGGACACGTCCTGAGAGCAAATGAGGAGACTTTGGCAAAGAAAGGCTACGCACTGGAAATTCAAGGTTACAGAAAACGGGGGCGTCCGAAACAGCGCTGGATGGACACAATAAAATGGGACCTAGAGGCTGTAGGACTTACCTCCGATGATGCAACCGACAGAACAAAATGGAGGAACTGGTCGCGTTTTGCGGACCCCGGGATAGACCGGGATAGTTAAACACGCAAGAAGAAGAAGTTTTTTTTTAATGAAAGGTCATACTCGGGGGTAATTAATTAAAAAAAAAAAAAAACAGAAGATGTCGTGCAAATTTGAATTCACCGGAAAAAATAATTTAATTTGACCTTAAGCTCGAATAGACGCCGGAAAATCTTAAAACGATTTTTCACTTAATAGATTAATTTTGTTTTTTTTTTTTTTGTGCAAAAATTTTTCTCAGTGTAAAATAACGAGATAATTTTTTTTTAAGTTCCTTGTTTTATTACCTATTTGTCGCCATTTGTTTAATCCTTCTATCTTAATTAGTTTTTGAGATATTTAAATTTTGAATAGAGGCTAGGATATTTTCATCAAGGACAATGCGAAGAAGAAAATCCACCTGAATCGGCAAAACCCTTCCCCCTGCAAGTACCAAGAATGGTTTCTTAACAAAAAGATCAGCCACAGCGGTGACAAGTTTGAAGTGGTTCTCGTTTTTTGGAGAGAATTGATTAAAATTGGGTGCTTTTTGGGGAAGAATTTGTTTTTTTTTTCTCATTATATCATTGAATGAAAAGAAATTTTAACCTTGTGCTGGAACATAACCATGTGCGTAGAAATACCCCATAAGATAGAGCAAAGGACCACACACTCTGCCCTGTGGGATTCCTGTTTGAAGAGGCTGTAGACTCTAACCTCTTGAAGGGGACCCAAATCACCGAAGATAGTCCTCGGGTAGACACTATTTTGAGTTGTGAGAGGTTGTTAGTGGTTGTTCCCCGAATCGACGAGATACTTCATTGAATAGAGTGTGGTAGCCCTTTTTGTTACTTCTTCTCTGTCGTTGACGGAACTCTCGAGGAAAAAAGAAACCATCTGGGGTCTGCTGTTGTTCTCTCATCGCCGTAGAAACAGCTTGGTGGCAATAATTTCGGTCGAATTGCTTCTTTACTAATTTGATCCTCTCGACTATCGTTTCTGACCTATATAATCATATAAAATTTGTCCAACCGACTACATGGGGCGAACCGAGGAGGTTATGCTCTTAACTCAAAGACTCGCAGAATCATACTCTCTGACTGATTCTTCATTTTCAAACATTTCAACACAAGAACAAGAGAAATTTGCATGGATATAAGTATAAGAGCGAAATTTTTCTCTACAAAAAAAAAACACTCATATTAATTTTGCAAAGGATTTTCAAACGATTGAGCGCCTCGAAAATGTCTTCTTTGCAGAGGCCTTCGAAATTTCAATTTCAATTTCGATTTCAATTACTTTTCACCCATTACACATGCTTATAACCATCATACAAATGAGCCGATCCTATCTGATCTGAGGCGAGGCGAAGCGAGACAAACCGAAGCGAATCGAATCGAAGCGAGCCCTCAAAACGCTGCTATGGATTTTGCATGAATTGCCAACTTTTTCTCATTTTATATTGAATTTTTTTTTTTTTTTTTTTTTTTTTTTGTACAGCGAGCGCAGTTGCTAGTCGGCTCGCATGAATAAACGCACGCGGCCAAGGAAAAATTGAAAAGCGCGTCACTTGCCGCATAATATTTGAGTGGCTCTTATGAGTTCAAATGGACCGTAACTAGAGAGCAGCGGGAGTACATCGAGCTATGTGGGTATATACGATGGCATTTAAGTACGAGACTATTGATTGGGCTCTCTATTAAGGTGCAGTCGTGGGCATAGAGACGGGGGGCATTCAAATAAAATGAAATAAGAAATGAGCGAGAGCGAAATTCCAGCGCTTTCTTCGGTCTTAGCACCGATATAGAGCAGTTGTAGAGTACCTTACTTAAGTACTACGAGTACTTTTTTATTTAATTTAATTTTTTTTTTTTTTTTTTGTTGTATCGGTAATAATATTCATGCGGCTTAAAGCATGCCAAAATTGGCTCCAATAAATGCAATTTCTTCCAAATGATTACATCGCACGCACACGACGCCAGCAAGAAAAGGCAAAGTGGACTCACAAATTCCCGTAAGGTATTTAAGTATTTGAGAGTCGTGGAATTGTTGGAGTTTTTTTTTTTTTTTTTTTCTTTTCTTTCTTTTTTTTTCTCCGCTGGTGTGTCGATAAATACGAATATTTTGTCGCTTTTCAGGGAACTTATAAATTTCGAAGGGCCACAGGCGAATTGTAGCCCGGACAACCAGACAGCTTCATTTTCGTTTCGTTCGATTTTGTTTCATTTAAATTGTGAGATTGGACTTGGACTTGAAAGAACTCGATTGACGCTGATGGTGACGATGAGTATGAGGATGATGATAACCAAGACGATGACTATGACGATGACGATGGCGGTGACAAGAGGCGGAGGCGGCAATGGAATTCGGTAATTGGAAAAAGAGAGCCATAAACTTATCAAGGATATTATTATGGTCGTAGTGTTGGCCGCAATGAGTTTTCCAGTTTAAAGTTGACAGATCGGCTGAGATGCTACTTGTGGTCACATAGAGTAAACAATTTACGAAGGTACTGTACCGCATAACCGCATGCCAATTATAAATGAACATAGAATTTGATGGGGCTTTCGATTTTCAGTTGGAGTTTGAGTTTCAGCTGCTGTCGATGACGAAGAGCAGAAGGAAATAATCGGAGCCACATCAACGTAAGTAGGTACCAAAGACATTCCTGTCAAAGACGATAAAATTCAATTACGTCTCAGAGTGAATGGCAAAAAAAAAAAAAAAAACCCCTAAGAATGGTTTAGTCGGCGGCAAAGGGGGGCCGTATTCAATGTAGACTGAATTGACATTTCAATGAGGATGAGAAATTCTGTCAGATTCTATCAGAATTTTCGTTCATCAAGGTGGTTTCGCTTGTTGGCTGTGCTGGCTGCTTTCTGCCATCCAACAATTCTGTTGGGGTAAATCATTGGATCTTAAAATTTTCGGATCATCTCAGCAAAAGTGTCCGGCAATTTTCGGCAAGATTCGAAATTTGTCAACGGACAGATAGATTGTATTTGAAGACCAACTAGAATCTCATGTTCCCCTCCCAATTTCATAAAAAAAAAGGCTAATGGATTTGACTTAATTCGACCAGAGAGTAACGACACAAGCCACAATCAGACAGCTTTAAGAATACCAAATTCGAAATTGAAATGGAGTTGAAATGAAATTGAAAGGGAGCCATAACTGTTTATGATGTTTTTCGCCTATGGCAAGTGTGGAAATGTCACTGATGCTGGGGGGGGTTGAATTCATAATTTATAATAATTTATATAACCATACACATACATATGTAAATATACAGGGTCTTCCGTTTGTGAAGGTCAACCGGTCGAAAGCTGATAGAGGAGGTAGGTAGGTAGGTTGAAGTGGCTGCCACTTAGGCCGTTAATCGTCCCATTGTGATACCACGAGGGGTCTTCTTGTGTTTGTGTGAGTGTAGGTCTTCTTATGTAGTGTGCCCCTAACATGCGATTTTTGAAAAACCAGTGCTAGGCTTGGAACATTACACTCCGTTTCGCCTGTGCCGGGAATCGAACCTCGGACCCTGGGATCAAGAGCATAGCACGCATCCCCTACGCTATCCCAGAGCCACGATAGAGGAGGTAAGAACTAACAAAAAATCGTATGGGAGGGGGTCGAAAATTCACCATTCAAGCATAGGGGCTTAAAGCAGTCGGATAGATGTTAATTTAGATATTTAATTTTGTCATCTTATTTTCAAAAAATTTATTAAACATATAGGGTACCAAATTAATGGAAATCGATCCAGCATTTTGAATAAAACAAAAAAATTGGGTGTTAATTGGACACTTTTTATACCAAAATGGCGTCCAAAGTAAAAAAAAAAAATTTAATGTTTTTTCAGAATTTTTCACTTTGACCGTTTATTTTTTCCCTCAATGGGTCGAACTTTTAGCATCAATTTATTTTTGCCTAAAAGCACATAAAATTGGCTTTCAAACTGCATTTCAGTTTTTTTTCTTACGATTAACCATTATCGTGGGAGAGTTATTTTTCTCGACTTACTGCCTAAAAACTTTAAGGGCTTATAACTCCTCAGGAGTGCATTTGCGACCAACCCCCCTCCCGTACGATTTTTTGTTAGTTCCGACCTCCTCTATCAGCTGCCGACAGGTTGACCTTCACAAACGGAACACCCTGTATAAGCATTCAACTTCGAATATGACATTGTCTTGATTTGGGTTCTTTTGGTGTGGGGGGGCGGTTATTTTTGAGGGAAGGAGTTCTTCGCCTTTGGGGTTGTTTTTTTTTTTTTTTTTTGTGGATTTTTCTTAAGGTCCTGTCAATTGCAGGATATGTGACATTTGACTTCGATTTGTATTTGTATCGCCTTTTCTTCTGAAATAGAAAAAGAAAAGCAAAATTCATCACTCCATTCGTAACCCACGCAGGGAAAACCGCAGACGGAAGCCATTAAATAAAAAATCTCTTTTAATTCGTTCAGCACAATCACAACCGCCACATGCTGCTCACGCCACATTGACATTGAAGTCAACAATGACATAACACAGCAGGAGATTTTTGATTTTTTTTTTTCTCCAGTATTATTTTGTCTTTTTTTTACTCTCCCTCTCTCTCTCTCTCTCTCCTTTTCTCTCTCTCTGTCGTTTTCTGTCTGTCTGTCAAGCGCTGCTCAACCAATTCGGACTATTCTCCTACGTATTTCGTCTTCTTATGCTCCGAGCCTGTGAACCGAGGAGCAGCCTGCGGGACGCTTCGATTGCATTACGTTTCGTGCGTGCGATGAGTTCCCTCATGTATGGTTGCCGCAGTTGCCGCAGTTGCTCAGGCAGTGCACGTTCAATGCTGCATTTACATGAACAAATTTACTCTTGCCCGAATGCGTTCGCTCCCCGGGGAAGCCAATAATTATGTTGATTTACCAAATTAGAATTTTGAGTGCCTCAGCAAAGCGTTTCAAAGAAATGTCAATGCATCGATTAACCTAAAAATAACAACGACAAAACAAAAACAATCGAACGTAACGGATACGCATCATTAGTGGAGGGTGAGTCTAGTCGAGTCGAATCGAGACGAGTAGAGTCTCATGGTAATTCATACATAAAAACATCCATATGGGCGTATGTCGAATAGGTCGGTTGAAAGAGGCTGCCTTGCCATTGACATTCTTGAGATGTGTTCGGAGAATTTTATGTAATATTATATTCTATAGAATGAAATGTCAAAGCCGAACATTTCGCTAATAATCGGATCGATTATTGAATATAATTACATAATTCAAAAAAAAAAAAAAAAAAAAAACGATATCCTTCTACGTGCTGCGATACAATGTCTTAATATGTACGTACGTACAGTGGGACAGAAAAGTGTACGCACTCCAACTAAAATCGTATAAAAATATAACTTATAATCGATTACCCATTGATAAAACCATCTATGTACATACATAAGTCAAAATAAGAAAGCAAAGAAAGGACAAATAGAAAACCTTCTACGTGCTACGATACGAACATAACGTAATAACCTGAAGTGAACTACGTCGATAACGTGTAACTACCCACGTGATACATACGTGAACTACACTGATTGCGTAACGTGAACTATCCCGATAACGTGAACTAACCCGATAACGTGAACTAACCCGATAACGTGAACTAACTTGGTAACGTGAACTATCCCGGTAACGTGAACTACCCCGATAACGTGAACTTCCCCGATAACGTGAACTAACCCGGTAACGTGAACTATCCCGGTAACGTGAACTACCCGTAACGTGAACTACCGGTAACGTGAACTAACCCGATAACGTGAACTAACTTGGTAACGTGAACTAAGCTGATAACCTAAACTACCCCTATAACGTTAACTTACACGAAAACGTGAACAAACCCGATACGTGAACTAACCCGGTAACGTGAACATGGTTTGTTTTACTTTTACCTGTCTTAAAACGTGAACATGTAAAGAGCCCGAACATTTCTCGATATTTCCACATACAAATTCACGTTATTCATTATTTTTAAGAACTCGGTGCAACCCATAGTATTGAACAATCGATAATTGGTTCCAATTTTCCGCTCTTGAACGTAATATCACTATAATCCCACAATTCAGAAGCAGTTATTCTCCAGTCATACCAGTTTATGGGCAAAAGTCAAAAAAAATCACTCGAAAAGTACAAAACTTTCTAAAGCAAAAATATGATAAAATGGAAGAAAATATAGGGATTCAATCAGCTTGGGAAACTTTACGAAACCAGAAACTTGTCACTGAACTGTCAAAATTTATAATAAAAATTCCGATGGGAATATAGTAGTTGCAAAAGCCATTTCAATGCTGCATGAATTCCTATAATGTGATTTTTGAGAAAATATTTACAAGACAATGCGTTAGGAATACAATTTTATTAATAAAATTTTAAATCCGTAAACATGAGCACTTTCAATAACATGAACAGCCTCGAATTTTATTAGTTCACATTTTCCCAACGTCGATTATCTAGATATACGATAATCCGGACTTATTGTTCACGGTTCAAATTAAGGAATTCGTAATATGTAATGTCCAACCAAAATGATAACCCTTTCAAGCTTGATTGTTTTCGAAGATGAAAAAAAAATAGGGGTATTCACAAAGGCCTCGGAAAATAGGAAAGTTGGAAATTCGGAAAATTTTAACTGCTTAAAAAGCTGTGAAAGATACAAAAAAAGTTTTAAAAACTTTTTTTAAATCGCAATTTTCCGATTTTCCTACTTTCCAACGATTTTAACACGCCTTTGTGAATACCCCTAATGTTTTTTTCAATGGATGTGTAATGGCTAAAATAATACATAGCTCATAAGGTGGCATTAAGAAACGGATAGTCAGAAAAAAAAATATCAAAGTGTTCGATTAGCAATGAAAAGGTTAAAATACGCATGTTTCGCAATTTTTTATTTCACTTTAAAATCGATGGTTCTGGTTTTCGACTACCCGGAACACTCCTGGGTTTATTTTATTAGGATAGTCGGAATTTTGCTGTAATTCCCTCACCTCTTGAACACTCCTGTCCTAGGGTTTCCGTTTGAGAAGATAGAAGATAGTGTGAAATGGTACTAAAGAAAGCGGAGTCATAACGAAACGGAGCCCTTAGTTGGTAAGGTTTGTTCCCGTCTTGAAGGTTTGACATAAATCTTGAGGCTCTGTTTTTTTTTTTTTCTCCCAAATGATTGGAGTGGAGTTTTCATTTTCCCTCCTACGGTTTTTTATTCCTAAATAAATCCAATTGGAATTCCGCAAGATTTCAAATAAGAAATATATTTGAAAACATTCGAGTTAAGCGCTTCGTTGTGGCGTTATACTTGAGTGGCGACAGAGACGAAGATGGAGATGGAGGCGACTCCAATAATAGACGCGGGCGATGAGAAGAAAGGAACCGAATTAAATCCGATTGTCACACGCAGCTTTGTTTCGTGTTTTGTTTCGCTGGAGAGTGCCACGCGATGTTTAAAGCTGGAGCTTTATAACTCTATAAAATCTGGAGATATTGACATAGCCAACAGTGCGCGCACAAAGGACGATGAAAAGCGTGTGTCGTTCAAAACTGACGTAGGACACAGTGACGAGGGCTGGAAACCAACCCGAAAGTACCTACCACTGTAATAAGTCGAGTGGAATGATGAAACGAAAGGAGTTGTATGTGAGTAGGAGAGCCAGGAGAAGTTCCTGACAGCTTGGAAGATTAGAAAATTTTCGTGTCATTTACTCGAGCACTCGAGCAACCGAAGAACCCAGCAACGGAGCAACCGGAGCAACCGAGCAACGGAGCAACGAAGCATTCATCCATCGGCCACCAGAAGCGCCGAGCGGCTTTCTACAGAACTGTGCGGGAGCATACATACATATGTACCTACTGTGTGACGCCAGATATTTTGTATAGTCGAAGTATATTGTATACTCGAGATTGGTGTATCAAAAATCTTACCAACGGAATGCTGTGCGCTCATTCAACTCATTTCAACTTCAGAGACGACACGAGCACAAGCAAAAGAATCCGGATATCTCGAATGTTGTACAACATCACACGCTCACATTGTTCGTTCTATCGCGTCTGTTTGAACAACGAATGTGGGCGGTAGGGGGGAGGCTTTGTGGTTATATGCGCGGATATGCGATAGGACTGAAGAGATGACATATTATCAGCTTTGATTAGTATTGCGTGTAATCAAGTTGAAAGATGTAAAAGAAATGGGGGGGGGGGGAGAAAGAAACAATGTTCACTGACCAAAAGAAGAAAATTCCGTGCCTTGTCAGAATAAAAAAACAAAAACTGGAAGAAAAAAAATCAAAAAAGGACCAAAAGAAGAAAAAAAAAAGAGGCCGGAAGACATGTGTGCATTAAGGCACGAAAATGGGCTGTGGTTTTTTGATTACTCATTGCGTGTAACTGCCAGGATGAGTGGAGAAAATTAAGCCATACCAGAAGCAGCGCAAGAGGGCACAAGACAAACGGACACATGTCAGCCCGACGATGCCGCAAAAACTGAAAGCGAAAGAATTCGAAAAGGAGCCCCAGACACGCTCGCGTGCGATACTGCATGATAAAGACTAGCCCGGCCTGGCCCAATAAAGCTGCTTGCGAAATTTTCATTGAGCTGTGGTAGTTGCACCTGCCGCTGGTGCTGCTTTACACTTGCCAGCATCTTATGAGCCACAGGCCGAAAGCTCGCTTGCCGAACACAAACGATTGCGACGCTCTGCTGTTTGCACTTCAGATAAAACAACTGCCCACGATTGATACCACTTAAGAGGCAGGTTTTGTGGCAAGCAAAACCAACGCTTCGCGCTAAGCTGTCATATCATGTTTTGTTTTTTGTCTTTTTTTTTTTTTTGTTTTGTGCGCTCTTTTTTGCGCTTACTTTGCTGAGAATGAGCGTAAAATGAGTGCTCAACAGCCAAAAAAAAATATATCATACATATTTACCTATCATACAACATAAAAGATGCATATGTACGGACGAAGTATGTTACGTGGACGTCACACTGACTGGGAATGTTTGCAAATTGCCAAAACACCAAAGAGATAAAAAAAAAAAAAAAAAAAAAAAATCACCAAAACACCAGAGCGAAAAAAAGTCAATTGAAAACTCGTCTCGTCCAACGCTTAAGCCCCACAAACGCGAGCACACACAATGTTCGATGTTGTTGTTCGAATGCTCTTTGGTGGGCTGTGTAGGCTGGCAAGTCTTGAGTCTTGCCTTTTTTTTCTCTCTCTCTCTCTCTCTCGCTCTCTTTGTATGTCTCTTTTCTTGTTCGCCTTTGTGTCTGTTGTTGACTTCATTTAGACACATTTAGAGTTACGACGTTTTTACCAGCAGCACACTCACAACACCTTCAATCATCAGTCGATTCGGAAGTCGATTCTCTGCGCTCTGTGCTCGGTGCTCTGTTACAAAATAAAAGTGGTCATTGCCAAAAGACACAACGCCGCACAATGCAGCACTCTATTTCGGGCAGGGCAAGACGCCAATCAAGCCGTGTACTAATGAAAACACCAACGCATTCTCTCTTGTGTATTTAAGTTGAAAAATTCTGCCTAAATACGTACATATGTATGCTCAAATATTCATGTGCTCGCATGTGCATATGGTCCGGGCTGGCTTAATGAATTGTCGCTGGTTGTAGGTTTTCGGTTTTCGGTTTTCGGTTATCGTGAGTGGGCGCAGGCCTAGCGACAAAGTGAAAGACCTGATCGCAGCTTGCTCAAAGAAATTTCCCAATAATCAATTTAAGAAGACCTACATACGATTTGTACGCATAAGCAGGTTCAATTTGAACTTGAACAATATATTTATACATATCTGTATGCAACTATACTAGATATAAGTATATATAAGCTATTAGGCACAGACATTACATTGTCTTTGGAGATGCCCTAAGCTAAGACTATAGAAAACGTCCACGCTCAGTGCACAAATAATAAAATAGGCCACACAAAAACAATTTGATGTCTATATAGCTCCAGATTTAGCCATAACCTCAAAAAGCTACTCTCGAGTCGAACTTTTACGCTTCTTTTTTAAGGTTATGGCGAAACCTAGAATCGATGGAGATAAACAGGCTTCAAATCCAGTTCAGCGATCCCAAAAACATATAACAGTTAGCATAAAAATACCCCTTGGGTCTGACACTTTTATCTTGTTTTGTGGGGCTCTATAATTACACTAGTTAACGAAAAAAAAAAAAAATAAATAAAATAAAATTTGCGACCTTTGCCCATTTCTGAAGGACAATTTGCAGCTGAATCTGAATATGTAGTCAGATAATTTTTAAGTAGAACAGTTTTCGAGATATAGGCCGATATTTTCGTTTTTTTTTTTTTTTTTTTTTTTTTTTTTTTTTTAGTTTTGAAAAAAAGTTGGGTTGGTAAATTCAAATTATCTCCGGACATACTTAACCGATTTTATGTTCGTAGCTATTGAATTAAGGATAATTGAATTCCCTATCAACGATGTTTAGAACACATTTTAATCCAACCATTAGCTTAGAAGCTATTAATGAAAATTTTCGAGAAATTTGCTTCATTCTGAACAAAATTTGAAGAAAAAAAAATATCACTTATCTGACTATAGATGGTGTAGGTCAGATTTTTCATAAACTGGTGGTATTATTGATATGAATTGTGGATCCAAATAACGGTACTCAATTCTATCTAAATTCAAGAATCTTAGAATTGTCAAAACTATAGTAGAAAGTAGGGAATTTTAAGAAAGGACATAGGCAAACTAGAAAAAAGCTCTCCAAGAAAGATGGCTTCCACTTTGACGGACCATACGAAGACGTTATCTAATGATGACAGACCTAACAATGGTTCGCAAATAGAGGGAGAGGGAGAGAGGGAGAGAGAGAGAGAGGGAGAGAGAGAGAGAGAGAGAGAGAGAGAGAGAGAGAGAGAGAGAGAGAGAGAGAGAGAAGAGAGAGAGAGAGCGTCCCGATCTTTGTATTGATGAGAGAATAACGTAGCAAAGTACCAAGGAAAATGTATTGAGACCTCTTCTTGGGAAATTGATATCTCTCGAGGCCCTCTACAGGAAGTTGTTTCGCCCCCTTGAATATGCGTAATTCGAAGTGAATACTAAAAATTTAGGTCAATTCTCCATAAGCCTGAATTCTTGGATTTTTCAGAAAATTTCAGGAGGTCTAAAGTCGGACGGAGAATCATCACTTTTGAAATTTGTGTTGTTGATGTCGCTCAAAATGTTGAACAGGCTTTTTGAGCTTGGAATCGCTGTGTGGGAGAGGTTTTTTTTTTTCTGAAAAAAAAAAAAAACAATCCATAATTTCGATCCCCCGGTTTCGATGGGTCGTTTTCCATCATAGTCTGGGGATCTATTTATTTCATTTTTTTCCCCCCCATTACTGACCAAAATTAGAAGTTTCAGAAGAAGCTCTGGATTTTACTATGGTTCGTTTTTCCTCCGCAATGTGAATCGAAGTACAAACTGTGAATTTCTGTGAATTCGGAAATGTTCTCCTAAAAACCCCAATTTGAGCTTTCCCCTCGAGGACTTTTCCCTTGGACTATCAAGGCAGGGTCCACTATTCTGATCTTGTGAAGGTAGCTTCCGTAATCGATTATGATGAGTATTTCTGCTACCATTTGGAAGGTCAAAAACCTGCTTACGCTGGGTATAAAAATCACCCGTTTTGACGCGCTTAAAATGCTTTCTCATTTAGATCGTGAAGGAATCCTCTACACATGCTAAATGTCATTTCACTCAGGTAATTGAAAAAATGTCAAAAGTTTTTTTTTTTTTTTTTTTTGGGAGAAAACTTATGTTAATCTTTTACCGATGCCTTGGGAGTTGCTCGGACCGAATTCTCTTGAATTGTTAACGTTATTTCGCTAAGCATGATGTTCTTAAATCCTTTCGCATTTCGATGCGTTGGCCTTGGTGTTTCCCTCCCATTGTCTCCGCACACACAAGCATTTTTTTTTTTTTTTTGTTTTGCTTTTTCACTGAGGAGTCGTCTTGAAAAAGTTTATCTTCAATTCGAAGACTTTGAAAAGCCCATGGCAGAGTCACACAGCTAATGGCGAAGTGTCCTACAAAGTTCTTCTTAGAAAATTTACGACCAGCGCCGAAACTTTATCAACGATAAAGTCGCCATAGTCCTTGCCGTCGTCGTCCTCGCAGCCACAGGAGCGGGGTACAGAGAGAGAGAGAGAGAAGAGAGAGAGGCAGAGAAAGAGAGAGAAAGCGAATTCTTCGGTTTGAAGTCGATGGAATTGGTGGTGCGCTGGCCATGGTGATGGTGCGAATGGCATCTGCAACTTAGCGCTTTTAGCCTCTTCTTTTTGTCGCCCCCCACGCCCCATTCAAAGTCTTCAACGGACATAAGTAGGTACAATGTTTTTATAGTTCAGGCTTATATTTTCGTTATGATGTTGTTGTTGCTTTGTCGTCCGACTGACGCGACTTTTGCTACCGTAGGACAAATTTGACACCAAATCTGACGAAATCACATACGAAAATCAATAAATAGCAAGATTTCGATGTTTAGCAAGATAATCTCGGACAAAAAAAAAAAAAAACAACAAAGCCGAAGAAGAAGAGGAAAACAACAATAAAGCGAAAAATTGAGAAGACAATGTCCAACAAGAAGCCATGGTGCCATTATTGCCCAGACAAATAGCGGGACGGTGGAGCTTCGAAGCGCAAGACTTCGACTTCATTGATGGGCGTTTAATGGGAGCAGCGAACGAGACATTCCTTTCGTTTCATGTTGTTTTTCTTTCATTCTTTTTTTTGGTTGATTTTCATATTTTTTTTTGGTTTTTTATTTCGGTATATTTTTATATTTTATTTTGATTTTTTTGAGGGGGCGTTTAATGTTGGCGCAACGAATTGATTTTTTAAGTCAATCAAAGCAACAAACCAGACAAACTGACTGGAATGGAATGGGATGGGTTGGCGGATCGACTAAAAATTTAACTGCCCGAAATGACTGATTGACGGAATGACCAAATGAATGAGACATGATCAGCATTGACGGTGCAGAGAAGTCCCCCCCCCACCACACACACACATTAACACACAGCCCACGCAACTTCCACTTCCATTTCCATTCACCCGGCACTCACCGCTGACCATACCACACCGGTAAAGAGTTTGTCGCACTAGCTTGATACATACTTGAAAATATTTAATATCAAGTGGATAAACGTTGTGCACACCACGAACTTTGGCGCAGTGGCTCATTGACGTGGAGTTGGTAAATCGGTGAAAGAAACAGGTTTTCGAGTATTACGTGACGAACGTCCCCCGCTGAGGGTGAAGCTGAGAGTAGAGTGCATTATCTGGCATTTTACTTGATGCCATGGCATAATTACCGGAAGCACAGAAAGGTGTTCAATGGCAGGGAAATCCAAAATAAATTGAAAAATTGAAATTCAAAATGTGTTGGGAAAACACACACAATGACACACCACACGCACACGCACAAGCAAGCGACGGGAAGTGACAGGTGATATGAAATAGGCTAAAGGAAAAGCTATGCGCTTGCAACTGTTTGTGATTTTTCAATTACCCACGTTCGAAACTTTGATTTTTCATCTCCAAAATCCGAATTTCGAATTCTCGGCGGCGACCTCTTCAGCCCAGTCAGCGTTGCCTTTCCTTCAAAGCGGGATTTTACCCAAATATGTACGTATTACGTTATATATATATGTCCACAAATGCGGAATAAATTTTAAAATACATTTTCGCGACGAAGAAAATATGCAGACTTATCGGGGAAATCCTATTCCCCAAATCCCATTCACACTCTTCTTCTTCTTTTTTTTTTCATCTTAGTGAAATCATCTTATATGGCATTCAGACGGCATCGAAATCCCGGGATTTCGACAATTTTGAGGATTTCAGCCGACATCCAGTCGAAATCCAGCGGATTTCCCATACAAATGAATGTCAAATGAAAAAATCCGCTCCGAAATTGGATTTCAACGAAATCCCAAGAGAAATCCGGAACAAACTGAATGCAACTCTGTGTTTTTCGATATGTATCGAAGAAACAACATGTCAGCAAACAAACAAACAGGCAATGCTGCCACACGCAAACGAAAAATTCCCTACAAACTAAAAAAAAACTACCCACAATTCTATACGTTTTTCCCTACCACAAATATCGTTATATATTTATTTAAATAATATGCTTCTTGCATACAAAAATGTATGAGTAGCCATGAATATGGTAGGCTAATAATTTTGAGAATCTTTCAGGGTAGTCTGGAACTCCAAATCGTACTAAAGTCATTTGAAATTTTGTATTTTTTTTTTTTCAAAAATAAAAATTCATTTTAAAAATTAAGTTTTTTTTTGTTGTGGTTCAAGTAAAAATGATTTCATTAAAAATATGAATCTTGTAGCGGTAAATAAAACAGTTTTCAATTTATTCAAAAAAGCCTATACAAATAGTATTTATTTCAATTTTCAAATTTGTAGACTATCGACGCTTAACGATAGCTTCGACCGAACTTTTTCACATAAACACAGGTTGGCATAGTTTTTATATTGTATTTTTAATTTTATGACAACCAAATTTATAAAAAAAATTTATTAAATATTTTGGAATACATCAAAAATTCCGTACATTTGCCGATTTTAAGAAATCTGTCCTTTTGTTCCTACAAGGGATATTTTGTTTTAAAAAATCCCTAAAAATTTTTAAGGAAATTTCCCTACAATTGGCAGCACTGCAAACAGATAAATGGCTGTCAAACCAAATCCTCTCAATGGCGATATTGTAGTGTGAACGCTTGGATTTCGATGTGGATTTCACGAAATCCAAGTGCCGAAATCCCGGGATTTCGGTGCTCGTCTGAATGGCATATTAGTGATTTATATAATTATGTTCAAATATATTCACACCAGGGTTGCAACATGTATGTGAGTAAGACTACTCATAATTATTGAAAAACGTTGCCCGAAAATTGGAGATTTTAGGTCTGTTCCGGTACTGCCCAAAACTGCCCAATTTTTTGAAAACTGTATGAAAATTGGACAAAATTGGGCAAATTCGTGCAGTATGGGAACAGACCATTTATTTTGGGTTCTAAAGGGCTCTACGCTCTAAAGCAGCAAGTAAATTTCCTATACCAAACACATGTAGAAAAAACAAAGAAGTACTTCGGCTTACGCTACGCTAATTACAAGTAATCGGACTCACAGGGTTGCATTTAAGTCATACATTTTCTATATTTCTGTCGAAATTTCAACTCTGATTTCCTTTCTTCAAAAGAATTAGCTCGTTACTTCCTTTCAATTTACTTTAACAGCGTTGAGCCCTTAAATTTCGACATGACTTTCCTAGGGTTGAAGAAATCAAATAGTTCTTTGCACACCAGATCGTGTACACTTTTAGACCCTGTATCGGCTGTACCTATAAATATGGCTGTGAAATATCAGTTGAAAATCATCCTGGGTCCACTGATGCAGCCCCGATGGACAAAATTTATATGCTTATACACGTTGTACACGTCATTTACAGGACCCAAAAGGTTCAAAATTAGCCGTGCAGACGCGTCCCCAGGTCCCGGATAGGGGGGCGCTAACCTAACCTAACCTATTGTTGGTTAAAGGACAACGTTTTATCGACTATGAAACAATTGAAGAAACTCGATTTCTTTTGTGACTCCTTTTTGTATGAGACCACGATATAGATAAATTAAGCAGTTTCGATACTCGTAAGATCGATAACGATAACAGGAAACAGCTGATCACGGTATACATTAGAATAGTTGTGGAAATGCGCGGAATATTAAATGCCTTATGGATCGCTACCTTAGCGTGGTCGGGACGGCCTCACAATGTTCAATGGTCATTAGAGTGATGCCGACGGTAGCGTAGCTCCTCGGTAGTAGGTCGGTAACACCGAAAATGAATATGAAACTATCACATCTGGATGCTTGGACCCATCATCACCCATTGATTTCAGCCCTTTTGATAATTGATCACGGATGATATCATAGAAATTTTGGAAAAACTCTACAGTGCTATTCACTTTTTTCCATCGTGACTGCTTCGGCAGTTGGCACAAGGACTTAAGGAGGTGCCACGCCTCGTCTACTTATGCGAAAAAACTTTTATGAATGAAACCCCAGACGATTCTCTTTGGTCCACTAGGAGTGAAAGGCAGCAGAAGAAGAAGAAGAAGAAGTAGAATAAGAAAAAGAGACGTAGAAGCAGAAGAAGATTAACAAATGAAGAAGAATAAGAAGACCAAAACGAAGTAGTAGAAGAAGACGAGAATATATTAAGGATAATAATTCCGATTAAAAAGTGTCTTTGCTAGAATTCAATACCAGGATTAAAGTCAATTAAACTGTTAGCTATTCAAGTGTTGGTATACATTATTTGTTTCTAGAAAGACATATTTTAAAAGGTTCCTTCATAGGTACTTTGGACATCCCCACAATTCCCTACATTGTTAAAAACTATAATTACGTATTCGTGTGGTTTTGTTGGTGCGTATGTATGTGTGTGCGAAGAGGACATGCTGTTTATGAATGCACGAACGAGGCAAAGTGCAATCAGCAAACTCTTTGCCATACATTTCTTTATTGATTGTGCGAAAGAGAAAGAAATAGAGAGGGAGAGGGCGAGGGAGAGGGCGAGGGAGAGACCGAGTGCAATGACACGATGGCCCCATGGCGCGGCATAACTTGCACTGAGACATGCTATCCACTTTGGATATTGCAGGCTTTTCATGTTATTGATGTCCTTTTCTGTATTCGTGGGCATTCGTTTTGTGTGCACCCACCACACTGGGACACTGTGTCTACACAAATAACCCATTCGCTCTTTGCAATGACCAATGCAATTTTAATTGACAACGAAATGCCAAACGAAAAAGTTCTCTGCAGAGCCTGGTGGCCAACAGAGCCTTTTTTTTTTTTTTGCTATAGCATTAGGTTAGTGGTGAGCTTTCCGAAAAAGCTCTTCGGAGCCGTATTATATCATTAAGTCAAGATGCCAATTTGTACGACGACGACGACGACGGCTGTGACTGACTGCCACGACGACGGCGACTGCGACGACGGCGATAGTCTGACCAATGCCTGTCAATGGAGCACCGTAAAACCACAAAAGTCGGTCTAACCTCAGAGTTGCAACTTGCGACATGTGTGCCAGATGCACACTGAATACAGTTCCATGACATGTTTCATCGGGGCAATGGCATGGGGAAATGGAAGGGAAAGGGGAAGGGGAAGGCAAAGGAGAAGAGTTTGGTGAATTGACATGGAGTGAATTCGAATTTTATGGCAATTAAGCTCGTTAAGATAGAATAGAACTTTGGTCTTAGCAATGCAAAACACTCAGTAACACTAAGCCACAAACCAAGAATACGAAAATAACTTCCAAATTTTCGATTTCAATCACCATCGATTCAATTCGATTAAATTCGATTGGATTCGAGGCACCCGTTCTCCCACAGGTTGAACATTTCATTCGAGGACCATGTGGTTTTTTAAACGATAACAAGACGAAAACGATTGAGGATACCCACATTTGCTCTCGAAATCCGTTGGTCAAATTTTTTCTCAATTCTCCGAATTTCCCAGAAAGCGACATCGATTAACTTAACGATTGCTTGGAATATAAAGCCTACAGCCCACTGCGGCCCTGCGAAAGGGATTTAAAGGTTTTGCTGAATTTTCAGTAGTTAGGTACTTCCTGAAAAACACTGTACAAAATGATTTTAGCTTCCTATTCCCTAGTGTCCTTGAAATGTTTTTGAAAATTTCAAAAAAAAAAAAAAAAAAATTTTTTTTAATTTTAATTTCATTTAATTTTTTGTTGTGTATTTGATCGGATGTCACAAGATCTTTGATCTAATACTCCCAACATCCGTCATTAATAATAAGCCAATTTTCAAAATTTTATATCACGAAAACCAATAAAAATAGAAGAAATAAACAAATAACGACTGATAGTTAATGAAACAAG
Organism: Chlorops oryzae; assembly: GCA_020466095.1. Taxonomy (NCBI): domain Eukaryota; kingdom Metazoa; phylum Arthropoda; class Insecta; order Diptera; family Chloropidae; genus Chlorops; species Chlorops oryzae. The sequence continues at coordinate 6,512,139 of CM035806.1, read as the reverse complement.
GAATTTAAAAATATTTTTTTATAAATTTTACACTCAGAAAAATTTTCTTCAGAAAAAGTAAAATAAAAATTAAATAATTTTTTTCAGTGTACTCCTGTTTTTTTTTTTTAACCACTCTCTAGATATTTTTAGAAAATATCTTTCACAAAAAAAAAAAAAAAATAATAATTTTCAAAATCGCAATACAATAACAATTCGAGATATCTAAAAATACGTAAGTGCACTTACGTGTATTTTCATAGAATAGAAATAATAAGTACTTATTTTTAAAATATTTATATTGTTTTTTGTTCTTCCACCTGCTAATCTTACTTTCTTGCGAAAGGAATTAAAAACACTTGAAAACAAAAACAGGAAAAATGTCAACAATCCGTGAAAGTTCGATGGAATTCACGTGTAGCGAGAATCGTTAACTCCAATCGCCCATCATCACAATATGGGTAAGGTCCCTTAATTTTGTTTTTGCATCAAGGTTGCCACGATAATTAATAGATTACGAAAAGGTGAGGAAAAAAAACGGAATTCTTCAAAAAAAAATCATAGTGCCATGGAGAGGAAACGATGATGCACATAAAATGAAGCGAAATAAAATAAAATAAAATAAAATAAAATAAAAGTAAGCAATAAAATTAAAGCGCAAAAAAGGACGGAGCAGGAGGGGGAAAAAAAACGAGAAATTATTCAAAATAATCGCAACTCACCATTGCAGACTAGTTGATGATGATCGGGCACCATCACCATACAGCGATGACGTGTACGATGCCGCTGGCTACGCTTTATACTAAGCGATGATATGCTACCAACGTCAACATTATATGAATTCAATGTCCGCTGCTGGTGCTGGAGCTGGAGCTGGAGCTGGAGCTTGATCTGATGCTGATGCCGATGCTGGTGCTGATGCCCATGCCCATGCTGATGCTGATGATGGAAATCATCGTGATGAAGACGATTACGATGCTCTTCCTGGGGATGGAGTTGTTCATTTGGCTGAGGATTGAGATGATAGCTATGACAACTGTTTAATTTCATTTTGTTTGATATTCGTTTTGTTTTTGTGGCCGCTGCTGTTGCTATTATTGTTGGTGTTCTCTCTCTCTCTCTATCTCTCTCTCTCGATGTCTCTTTCGTGCTTTAAGTGGTGACGGTGATGTTGATGCGATTGCTTCTAGCGATTGTGAAAGCAGTCGCTGGCGTTTTTTCCGCTGATGAATTGCGCTTTAAGCGACATTCGTTACGTTGTGCTTCGACTGTTTTTTTATTCCTTTATTTATTTGATTTTTTTTTTTTTTTTTTTTTGGGAGTATTAATTTATGCTTATATTGTAGTATTTACGTTTTTGATTGCATAAAATAATTTTGAATGTTCGAATTGTGATATCCTTTAGCGCTACTGTGTGTTGCCTGCTCAGCAACAGCGGGTTGGAGCGATTCCGATTGTCTTATGCACACAGTAGTCGAGCAGTCGAGCAGTCGAACGGTGGAATAAATGTTCATAAATGCAATAGTGTATAGGAGGAGAGGAGATGGTTGTATGGATGGAGGATTTTGTTGTTTTCAATGGTTGTTACGCTGTCAATTCGAATGATCATCCATTCGATGGAATCAATCACAAACATCCCGCATACTCACAACGAACACTTTTCATTCTCAGTGCGTGAGATTCAATTTTGGTCCGACTATTGCACGTGCGAGGAACCCAGATAAGTTCTTTTCCAGTTTTTAGGGAACGGTTACTTCATTTTTTTTCTTCCTTTTTTTTTTTTTTTCTTTTCGTTTAGATTATCTCCAATGAATTTTGGCAACAAGAATCCCGAATCGAATGCGAGAAAGGCAGAGAGCAAATATTTACTTTTGCTGAGACAACAAAAGCAAAGCTATCCTATCCCGTCCCGTCCTGTCCCGCCCGAAACAAACCGTACCGTACCGTACCGTTCCGACACCGACGACGACGACGACACCGACACAAGGCAATGACCAACGAACGACGACAATCGACCGAGGAGCAATGGCAACGCGGCCGCCAAATGCTGCTGCTGGTATTAACGCACGATACCAAGCAAATTGACTCGATACACGCAGCAGGAATCAACGTGACTTAACACAGGACAGGATTTGCCTTCGCAGTCGATATTTTCAATTTTCACTCGCCCACACAAGGATGAACGTGGTGGACTTTGGCCACATGAATATGTGATAAGAGCGTTGCCAGCCAGCCAGCCTGCCTGCCTGCCTGCCTCCTCCTGATAAACAGTGATTCTAGATTCTATTTCTATTTCGGCTCCTTAAGTTCACTTTCGATTCATTTCGTTCCACTTTAAGAGCAAAGAACTCACCAAAATTTCGGTATTGTTCTTGTTGTTGTTCTTTTTTTTTTTTTTTTGTTTGCTTTATAACGAAAGTCTTTTACTTAAGTATATTCCGCGGATTCTTATATGGTTTTATTATTGTTATTTTTTGCAATTTGAAAATCTCCCATGCGAGATAATTTCTTTTGAAGAAATAAATTAGCTAATGCTAAATAGAATTTCCATTTGGCTTTTCACTTTTATTCTTCTATTTTTGATAATTTTCTCTCTTTTGGCTAATAATTTTATCAATTAATTTTAGTTTATTTTATTTAACTTGAACTTTTAAATATCTACTTATTTCCCAAAAGCTAAAATTTTTCATTTTCACTTCACTTTTTCGCGGTTTTCCTTCTTTCATTTTTCATATTCAATTCTTTCATATTTAATTTATTTATTTATTTAATGTATTTATAATTAAATAGCAAATTTCTAATACGAAACCAACCGTCCTCACTCGAGTCTGAATGGTAACTGCCGCCACACAAAATCTTTGGCCATACAAATTCGGCATGCAACTCTGGAAACGCTGCGGGGAAGAGAAGTACTCCATAAACAGTCATGCGGGGAGCGGAAGGCACTCGCAAGCTATTAGCGGCAGAGCAAGTTCTCATATAGGAACCTGGCGGTGGCAGAGGACCAGCCTCTGGTGGCAGCAGAATTGACAACAAACTTACTCTCTCTTTTTCGGTTTAGCTCTCTTTTACTCTGTTTTTTCACTGAGAAATCGCTGTTAATACGTAAGATAAATTCTGTTAGTCTAACATTTATGGTATAAGATGAAGAAAAACAAAATGCTGTTAACTCTTTTTGTCCAACCAACTCAGCTGCCGGGAGGCTGTATGAGAGCTGTGGCTGCGTATCAGCAAACAAAAAAAGAACAGAAACCAACGCACGAGAGAGCAAGCCTCATCAGAGCGACTGAGCGACCCAGTCGGAATATGTAAAATTTGAAGATGCAATCGCTTCTATGTGCACCATTATGGAAATCGTGCCTCTGAAAATAATTATACAAAATGTAAGTTATTATTTTCAATTAGTTTTCGGAATTTCTTCCTTCCTATTCATGCATTCTTTTGACATTTCATTTCTCACTTATGTCATCGATTCATTCATAGAAGAACGAATTGCCGACTGGGGTAATATAACTGCTACAGCAACAGAGTTTTAAAATTGAGAGCGTGAGCGAGACGGCGAGCACGCAGAGCTGTTTCGAAACGCGAGTACAGGTGGATGGAACATATTCAGCAATGCAGGTGCATTTGTTTGTTGTTCTTGTTGTTGCTACAAGTTTTCAATGTTCGAAAGAATTTTGCTTCTGTTTTTGTACATATGTATGTATGTTGCTACGGTATTGTAGGTAGGTACATTATGCAAGGGAAAGTATTCTTTATAGCCGACACACTCTGTGTCGAGGGTATAATGCGTTTGTGTGGTTGTGTGTAACACCCAGAGGAGATAGACCATACAATATGTATACATATAGAAATTATCAGCGTCACCGGGAGATTTGATTTAGACATGTCTGTCCGTCTGTCTGTCTGTCTGTCTGTCTGTCTGTCTGTCTTATACAGTTTTTTTTATCGAAGGAGTCGAGCTACCTCGACGAAATTTAATATACGTGCTCACGGGGACCGGAGTAAGAACAAGTTCGAGAATGGACCCGATCGGACCATTTTTAGGGGTACCTCCAGTACTAGGGTCTGTTATGAAAATCACTAAAACTGCTCTAAGACCGGAGTTTTTCAAGATATTTTGATGAAATATTTAAAGCCAAGTTATTCAATTTTAAAAAAATTTGGAAAAGTGGGCGTGGCCGAAAGGCGTTTTTCCGAAAATTGCCTCCTACACCCGAAATTCAAATGGGACTTGAACGAAATTTGGAACTTATGCTACCATTGTAGCCATAAACATCCAGTCCAAATATTTCTTTGATAGGTCCATTATTAAGGGTACCTCCAGTACTAGGGTCTGTCACAAAAATCTCAAAACTGCCCCAAAATCGGACTTTTTCGAAATATTTCAATGAAACTTAGAATTTGAGCGTATATTTAAGCCTGCGATTATAATATAAAAAAAAAATTGGAAAAGTGGGCGTGGCAAAGGGGCGGTTCTCGTAGAGAAATTTCACAAAAGTCGGCATATGGGGTCTCTTATGGCCTTAAGCACCTCTTGATATTAAAAGTTATTTGACCATGTGTTTTTCGTGTCGGGTATTTTATTGTCAGGCTCGCTTCACTATATTCACCCTTGCTTGTTTATTTGTTTGTTCAATTACACGATGAATAACGAAAAGAGCTGAACAAATTTTAGTCCTTGGTAAATGAAGCAACTCCGTATATTTGGTTTCGTGAAATTGGCTACACATCAATTTTGAACCCATCTCGAAACGGTAGGCCGTGAATTAAGTTGCGCAATTACTTTTCGCTATATCCTGTAAACCGATGAATATTTTATTTTCTTCTCTATGAGAAATTTTTAGCCCTAGACTTGGAAAAAAAAAACTGTTGTAATAATTTACTGAAATAATTTACAATTTGCTACTCCATCTAGTATCGAAAAAAACAACAAAAATCGCAAAAATCGTACAGTTTTTTCCACCTCTTTTTCGAATTTCTGGCATTTCTGGTGCTGTTTAGCCACAGCAATGCGGAAAATTTTTTTATCCAAAATCAAATAAATATACTAAACATTAACCTTATCCAGCGGATTTTTCCATCCGATTTTTTACGGGGAGCGGAGACAAAAGTCATTCTATGCCAACGAATAACGCAACAGATCACGCTCTGTTTTCGCGTACACGTTAAAAATGAATGACTATGCAGAAAATATTTTTTCCAAACTCAATGAGATTAAAGAAAAAAAAAAGTACAAGGTGGAAAGGCATTAAGGACAGATTCCATTGTTTATTGTCAATTTGCGTTTCTAATATATTTTTTCAGTGCATTTTTTTTTCTCTATTTTTTTTTCTGATTCTGCTGATGTTTGGATAAGTACCTCTTACCTTAAAACACTGTTTTAACCGATTTTAAGGTTCGAATTGTGCAGTGTCCTTGAAATATCCTTGAAAAATCTTTTTTAAAAAGCCCTTTTCCAAAATATTATTTCTCAAAAACTAATTAAGATAGAAAGATGAAAGAAATGGCGACTGATGGGTAATAAAGCAAGGAAGCGAAATAAAATTTTCTTTAAATTTTAGACAGAGAAATTTTTTTCACAAAAAAAGAGAATAAAAACGAAATCTTTTTTTTTTTTTTTTTTTTTTTTTCAGTGTATTTACGTTTTTGCGAGTCTTCTCGGGCTCTTTTAACCGATGAGTACTGCTAAGGCAATGTCTACATCAACATCAATCGTCGAGAGGCATCGCCTTCACCGCTGGGTCGCTCAAGTGGAACAAAACAAGACATCGAGTGCAACGTGTTGCATGTTGCAACTGGCTCTTCAGTTGCGGCATCAACACTGCTATCATTCAAATAATCATAAACATAAACAATTGTTTTTGAAGCAAATTTTCGTGGGCGCTCTGTTATTATAGTGCAGGTTTCTTTTTCCTATGTATGTAATTCGAATGTGTTATGTGATTCGCTGTCTGTAGCACCGATGATCTGTGTCCGATATGGGCATTCTGGCCGATCTATGGTGAACTGAAGGAGAATGGTTTTAAGCGCCTTGCCCTCATTTATTGCGGCAGTTTAACATGTCACATGCAAATGTTAGCATCAACTGCGGCTTTCAACTGCAACTGTTCGTGCGTGTGTGTGTGTGTGTGTGTGTGTGTGTGTGTGTGTGTGGTGCATGTGCGTGGAGAAATCGGTTTGGTTTACAGTCGAATTTATTTACCTAAATAATTGGTGCTGTTATATTGCAAGTGCACCGGCTTGATTTCTAGCCTTTTCAACTGTACACTGGCTTATGATCGTGCTACGTATGTAGATGTGTATGTGTGTCTGTGCGTGTGTGTGTTAATTGAAGAATTTCCTCCGAAGACGAAAAGAAAAAAAAAATAAAAGAAAAATCTACATTAACACATGACTTTTCCATTTATGAAACTTTAAGAGGCTTATTGGATTACCTTTAAATGGCAAAGATTACTAAAAGGTTTCTCTTATGGTAATCACTCCTTCCATTTTGCCAAATCATTTGAAGGATTCAGGGAAAAGGAAAAAATCAAAAACAAAAAAATTTGATGAAATTTGAACATGAAACTTGGAAGGTGAACTCGAGGCATTATTCATTAAATTTGACTGAATTCGACGAGGCCGACGCAAGGCCGAGGCCGAAGCGCTCTCTTATGGCGGGGAAAATCGCACGTGCTCAGATTCGAATGTTACCTTTTTTGCGTGGATTCCGTTGTTAACAGGAATGTTAATTTATAACGTTGAGCGCGCGGCGGCAGTGATCAAATTACATTGGAATTATCTAGCGTAATATTCTTGCTGGTGCTAGTGCTGTTGGGTGTACTACTTCACAGGATTTGTCGGCAGGAGAGTTTTAAATTAATACACATATTCTTTTTCTTCTTGTTGTATGGATGATGAAGATGCTCGGCTGATGAAGATGCTCGGCCGGATGACGAAAATGATGCTGCGCCGAGATCGTATTCAAAATTCGTGCTAATCGAGAAGGGAAACACACGTGTATGAACATATGCAAGTGTGTGTGTGTGTGTGTGTGTGTGTGTGTGTGTGTGTCTTCAATTTCGTCTTCATTTGGGTGCTTCTTTTAGCTTTTTTTTTTTTTTTCAACAACAACAACAACAACGAATAGTCCCCTCCCCCAGCCCCTTTTAACTCGGCTGCATATCACTTTCTAAAGCAGCACGTTGCACAGTGGTAAGGTTTCATACATTTTTTTTGGCGAAAATAGTAGAAGGATTGCTCTTAGAATAATGAAACTTGACGCCGCAATTTATTTCAGTGGAATAAAGCATATTAATTTTCATCAAAATCGGTCATGCCCACCTCCCACCACCCCCCATACGACCCAAAATGATTTTTTTTATCTAAATTTTTCCCCTTTCATCAGAAATTTTTGAAATTTTGCACGAAGCTTACTATCAACTAGGCAAATTAATCGTGAATGTTCCATCGTGAAATCGGCCACGCCCACCACTCATTACTGTCATTACATTCGCTTACCCTAAGAGTATGCTATCGAAATTTTTTTTAAATTTGTTTTTCCTGGAGTTTTTTTTTTTTTCAAAAAGGGTCTGGCGAACGCTGCTCCCTGAAAGGAATTTTTCAATTTTGTTGATTTTTCGATAGGTGCCATTTAAAAACACTGTGGAGACCACTTTTTAGATTCTTATTTTCAATAGTCCTTGAGATATCCTTGAAAATCATTTTTTGGTAAGCCTTTTTTCAAAATTTAATATCTCAACACCCAATGGAGATAGAACGACGAACTAAAAAGATTATGTTAGATAATAAAACGGAAAAACTAAAAAAAATTTTTTTAATTTTTACACTCAAAAAAAATTTTTCACAAAATTAAAAAGAATTTTTTTTTATTTTTTTCAGTGTATTCCCAGTTTTGCGCCGCTCTATAAATTATTTCCAAAAATAGCCCCTAGTGTTTACTTTCATTTGAAAGAAAAAAATATTCAAATCGGATGGCGGAACAGTGTGATATTCAAAAAAAGTTCAAGTGCTCTCAGTATTGATATCCAGTACAAATGTGTGCAATATTGTACAAAAACACATCACTGATACGCCAAGTCTTAAGTATAAAAAAACAGATCGTAACAGAAAATTTTTCTTTCCCAACAAAAAATAGCAAATGCTGTATTTCATCCAGCCATTTGCATTTCCGCCTAACTTTTGAACCATTTATCGTATCAACTAAACTGATTCCCTCGGTAAATCGTGACCAAATGTTATATTTCACTAAAAAAAAAAAAAAAAAAAAAAAGCATTTGGGCATCAGGAGTGATTTTCTTTTCCATTAATGCAACACTGAATTTTATGAAAATCTGGTTATCAATTGTTGCCCCATAATCTTTATGCGACGTCCTACGGGTTTTCCAAGCAAAACTATTAAATTTTCAAAACCTAATTTATGGATTTCTCTTATTTAGACAATCCTCTCGAAAACTGCATAATTTACTTTTTGAAATCAATTGGTCGAAAACGGAATTTTTTTTTTTTTGCCACCAAATAACCACTGTGCGTTGCCTGCTGCGATATTACTTCCAGGTAGGAAAGAAAAAAAAAAAAATAATAATAAAATAAATAAAAGCACAAAAGCTGTGAATGCCATGTAAGGCGTTTGCAATTTGACTTTGAAAAATGTATTGTATTCTGATATGATGTTGCTGCTTATTATCCTTTTTGCTTTTCCATTTTCTTATTATTATTTTTTCACCCCATTTTTATTTTTTCCCTAGCACATCATGAAAATTTGTAAGACACGTAAGCAAATTCGTATGAAAATATTCTCTAGGTAGCTGGTTCGCGGGGAGCCTGAAAGTGGGAGACTGAGGAAGGTTGAGTGGTCTCTCTGCGCGTTTATTTTTCCCATTTCTGATTTTTCTGTTTGAATTTATTTACCTTTAAAATAAAGAAGTGAATGAATGCTAATGTGTAGCGGAAAGGAAAACAAATGCAAATACATAATACATGCATACATGCATACAAGCAACGGAACGGGGGGATCCATGAATGTGGAAACATAAACTTTGAAAATCTGAAACTTGTTACTCATCAATCGATATAAATGATGGACTGACAGACAAGCTGCCTAAATGCATGACATACGTATGTGCAGTGATTGATAGACCATCGTATTTTCTTTTAAAAATTCTTTTCAGTTCAACACAGTGCCTACCTAAGTAAATGCCAAAAGTCTACTACTGTTTTTCTTTTTTTTTTTGGATAAAGAAAAGGAATTCTTATTGGATTCAAAGCGAAATGAAACGCCTTCGAAAAGGAGAGTATGTGAGAGTAAGTTTGGAGTAAGAAAACAAATAATGCTGACATGTGCAAGGGTTAATCAAATCTAAGTAGTTTTACTATGAAAAAAAAATACACATCTTTAAAAATTTAGAAGTGAAAACTCGAAAGTATTGCCTTTTCTCTCTCTTTCTCTCTCTTCTCTCTCTCTTCTCTTTTTCTCTCTCTCTTTCTCTCTCTTTCTCTCTCTTTCTCTCTTTTTCTCTCTTTTTCTCTCTTTTCTCTCTCTCTTCTTTCTTTTCTCTCTTTCTCTCTCTTTTCTCTCTTCTCTCTCTCTCTCTTTCTCTCTCTCTCTTCTCTCTCTCTTTCTCTCTCTTTCTCTCTCTTCTTTCTTCTCTCTTTCTCTCTCTTTCCTCTCTTCTTTTCTCTCTTTCTCTCTCTTTCTCTCTTTCTCTCTTTCTCTCTCTCTTTCTCTCTCTTTCTCTCTCTCTTTCTCTCTCTTTCTCTCTTTTCTCTTCTCTCTTTCTCTCTCTTTCCTTCCTCTCTCTCTTTCTCTCTTCTCTTCTCTCTCTCTTTCTCTCTCTTTCTCTCTCTTTCTCTCTCTTCTCTCCTTTCTCTCTCTTTCTCTCTTTCTCCTCTTCTCTCTCTCCTCTTTCTCTCTCTTTCTCTCTCTTTCTCTCTTTCTCTTTTCTCTTTTCTTTCTCTCTTTCTCTTTTCTCTCTCTTTTCTCTCTCTTTCTCTCTCTTTCTCTCTCTTCTTCTCTTCTTCTCTCTCTTCTCTCCTCCTCTCTCTCTTTCTCCTCTTTCTCTCTCTTTCTCTCTTTTCTCTCTCTTTCTCTCTTTCTCTCTCTTTCTCTCTTCTCTTCTTCTCTTTCTCTTTCTATCTCCTCTCTCCTACCCCCTACATACCCTCTTTTCTGTCCCTCTTCTTTTTTTCTTCTTTCTCTCTTTTCTCTTTCTTTTTTCCTTTTTTTTTTTTTTATTTGGAAACACTTTCCACTAATAGCAATTTTGTTAGATTAAAACAAAAAAACAAAACTAAAAACAAACAAAACAAAAAAAAACAAATGTGTCAAAAAACCTTTGACGAATGGGACTTTACATGAAATTTGGCACCCTTGACTTTGATCGAACCTAGCCGCAAAGGCAGCTCTTTGGTTTCATCATTTTCAACTTTCTTTTTTCACTTTCATTTATTTTGTTTATTTTTATTTTTTTTTTTTGTTTCAAATTTTTTATTTCTCATTTTTTGTTGCATTCATTGGGTAGGTATTTGAAATTAATTCATCATTATTGACATCTCCCCCGGGAGAAACTCAGATCCCCATGCTAACGAAATTTGCTGCCCTAAGCTCATATTGTGCAAAAAAAAAGGTTTCACTTCCTTATAGGTACATGCACACGCACGCACGCATGAGTAGCTCAACCTTTCAATTTATCCAAATATTTATCTGGCAGGGTGGTATGAGGGGGAAACTTCATTTCATTCCGTTTCATAACTCATTTGGAGCAGGCTCTCAAATTCGCACAGACCACACCCTCATACAATACCTTGGATCGTATGATACCTCATCGACTGACGGGCCAAACTTCCTGGTGGCCTGACGGTCTGACGGCCTGCTTTCATGCTGTACCTCATACAAATCGCATAGTCGTACAAAGAAGTGTATAGCAAGTACGCCGCACACACGCACACATACATTCACGCAGTCACACACACACACACACATATCTAGCCATCGAAAGACATAGAAATACAGCACGCAGGAACGTAACAAATCAGCACCAATTTTGGTTTTCAGGATAAGCAAAATGCTCTGCTCTAAACAAAAGCAGCTCCAAATATTGCAGCGTTCCTTAAGCCAGTAATGTTAAGCACTCAGGTGCGAGTACGGCCAGATCGATGGGATGGATGCTGCTGCTGGTGGTGGTGGTGATGAGTGAGCATTCATTAGTGACATGCCCCCCACCAACACAACGCGCACCTTTACTCTACACTTTATGCATGGGAATCATCAAGAATCGATGTGGGTGAGGATGCTGTTGATGCTGTTGATGTTGTTGATGATGCCGTTAGCCGATGGGGCAGGGCGACTGTTGGCTTCTTGAGTTTCAACTATGAAATGTTTTAATACATTAGAGAGAGGATGTTGTGCGGGGCAGGCACGGAGGCGTTAAAGGTCTAAGACTGGAATTAGTTATGTAAGCTGAATTGCAAATAAATAAGCTTTTCACCGGAGTTAAAGGGAGGCTTGGAAACGCTCTCGGTGAAGTAGTCCGGTGCATGAGGAATGCATATCGTATATCGGTTAAGCCGCTTCACTTATTGTACCAAGAGCATTTACGCATGGTTGCATGGTACTCCTAATGAAAATTCCTTTATGTATAAATGCGCCTGGCCTTTTATTTCTAGAAAACTTGTTCCTACTTCGTTTCAAAGCTAAAATAAATAAAAAAAAAAAAAAAAATTAATTAATAAAATAATGCATCTACAAAGTAAATTTGTAAATCCCTTAATGTCGGTCATTGGTTCACCGATATTCCTGGAATTGATAATTGAAGTCTCACTCCTCTATTGAAATATTTAATCTTTAAAACTTAGAAAAAAATTCTCTTCCGAAAGAATAAGAAGGACCTATTCTGTGCGAAAAAATGCACTGAAAAGAACAGCGTCTTCGTCTGTCCGTCTGTTAGGCTGTCACTCTATCTGTACACCGAGAGAAAAAGGTAGTTATATTAACTGAAAAAGCAGGTTAAAATAACCGAGTTCACCGTTAATTGTTAACTTATGTACGTACAGTAGCGGTCAACTCAACAGTACAAACACAGTCAATAAGGATATAACTACTGATGGTTGATATAACTTCTCATCTCTTTAAATTTTCTCGCCTCGGCCGAGCCTTGAACCGCAGAACTCCACACTTCGCTGGGCGAACGTCTTAACCATTACTCTAAACGAACGAATTTAATTTGTTGGTCAAAATGCTCACTTGAGTTTATGGTTGCTCAAGTTTTGGGGAACGTGCTTAAGGAATTGTTTCACTCCCAAAATTTTTTGCTTGAAAATGAACCATTAAAAAAAAAATTAAATAAATTAAAACCTTAAAAATTTAGGAGAAAACTTTTGACTTCCAAAATTTAAAAAAAAATTCAGAAAAATTCCCGCCGCCAGCAGGGATAGAACCCCGAAGCTCACGACTGTCGAGTTACAGTTTAAACCACTGAGCTATCGAAAACTCCGGAGACGGTTGATCAGAATGCGAACTTATACGTCTAAGTGAACGAAAGCGAATTTGAACATAAAAAGTAACTGTTTTTCAACTGTTCATTTGACTGCCTTTTTCAGTGCATTTAACGCGGAATACAGTTTATTTGACCACTCTTACTTGAACTGTTCTAAGTTAGTTGATTTAACTGTTGTTATTTCTCTCGGTGTACATAAGTACACAGTTTTCTAATCGAAGTAATTTATCTATAAAAGCTATATTCTGTGCATTCAATTCCCTAGAAATCTTTAATGAAATTTTATATATGTTGAGTACCCCCCTGCAGTAATACAGAGTCAATTAAGCAATTACTTTTAAGGATTTTATCGAAATACTATCAAAATTTAGATTCTTATCAAGAGAAAACTGGTAGAAAATATTTCAATTAATGGAACTTAGTTAAATCGTTATGGTTTTGAATTGTCTCTAAGGTTGAGGTTTTTCTTAATTTGGGGGGTTTTTGAACTTCAGACTTTGTTTTACAACCTTAGCTGCGTCGCTTTATTTACTGGATTTGTTTTCCATATATAAACTATATATGTAGTCACTCAGAGCCGTTTCTATGTTTGGTCTTTTCAACACGAGTCTTGGGTACCCACACGGTCTTCGGTATCCTACCAAAATTAGAGCATCTTTTACACTTAGGTACAATCACCAAAAGTATTTCTCTCTCTCGTCTCGTTTTTGAATTGTCCTCTACGAGTAAATTCTTTCTAACTGGCGCTTGTAATTTTATTTAGTCCCGCCCAAAATCTATGAGAGTGATATATATAGTAATATATGGTTATTTCTCACCGACCTCTCTCGTTCAGTGGTTTTTCCAAGAAGGCGGAAGTTGGATCTTTTCTCTCAAACGTCAACTCGCAGCGTTGCCACAAAACGGAAACGCGTCAGTCGGTTTACTCGGATCTTATAACTATTAATTTATTTAGTCTAAGTTTACACCAAACATACATGCAAGTTCATATAGTAATCAAAATATATTACACAATTAAAAATTTCAAATAAATCACGAAATTCGGGAAAAGTTCGTAATATTAAATTTTGAACAATAATTTGGTTGACTATTTTGTTGTATTAAATACCAAAAGTATTAACACTTAACAAACCGTTGGTTGATTATTTTGTCATATCAAACAATGAAATTATTAGTGCATATAAATATTTTTCTAAAATTCTCATTAGCTTTATGCGTACTTACATACAAGAAGAGACAAAATAATCAAAAATTAGTTCTTATATGTTTATGATGTAATAATGTATAATTGAAGCTCAAAATCCAATATTGCGAGATCTCGATGCGAGACGCCGAGAAGTCGCGCGAATATTTTGCGTGACGCATTCCAATCTCCAATGAAAGTTCTGCGTCGCGCAGATGATACCATAATTTCACTTCTAGTAATGCAATATTTGAAACAAGTACCAATCTAACAAGTACCGAGTACTCATAAAAATTATTCGTTATCACTTATGTTCGCGCTTATGACGGCTATAACTGCAGCTTAACTTGTTCACTACTTAATTTTTTTTTTTTTTTCAAACCAAATTTGCTTTATGTTTTTAAAATTACCAACAAATTTTATTTGAACATTTTTGGTTTCACTAGTTTTAACGAGTACCCAATAGCGAGTACTTGAAAGAATATCTACATCATTAGTTGTCAAACTAATGCCTCGCAACGAGAAATATTCAATTTTTCGAACTTTTCTCGCAACGAGCTCTCGCAGTGCGATACATTGAAGCTTGAGCCATACGATTGAATGTATTGAAATATTTGAGCGTCTCGTCCCGGTGTCTCGCATCGGGCTCTCGCAATATTGGATTTTGGGCTTATCTTCCGTTAACTGACTTTGCCGACTCAAATTTTTATTATGGAATATGTAGATGAGGCATTTTTTCCTTTTTTTATTTATTTAAAATAATTGGTTGATTTTTATTAATATTTTTGTGTTGGTTGATATTACAAATCGTTGTTTCAAAATGATTATTGAGTGTTAATACTTCGTGTAATTGTCCCAA
>CM035806.1:6435121-6492621 GCA_020466095.1 Chlorops oryzae | reverse complement strand
TTTGTATGGTCTATCTTGACTGGTTCTGGGTGTTGCACACAACCACACAAACGCAATATACCCTCGACACAGAGTGTGTCGGGTATAAAAATAGCCATCGGATGGACTTCATCCGATTTTGCCTCTCCGTTGTCGTGTGACTGCATTCGCAATGCTTAAAAATTTCTAAGATGTATTAACATCTTATATGTAATATTTTATAAAACAAATGAGAATTATACGAAACGTTATGAAAAGTAATTAAACACATTTCCATTTCAAATCAACCAAAAATCTTGTTGACTCAATCATTTTTCTTTTGAAATTTTCGTTCTGCTCGAAAATCAAAAGGACTGTGAATAACAATGAGCCCTTTTAAAAAAAAAATCATGGTTACGTTCGCTCAGTGTACCTAAACCAACCTAAAAATTAGAGCATATTCTGTTGAAGAAATGAGTATCTTCTGCATGCTGGGGTCTATAAATTTTGCCCTCGATTATATATGGATAACGGTGTCAATCTCAATTCGATCAAAAAAAGTTTAAAACACTGCTTTCCAACACTTGTACGATTTCTCTAAATTTCCATATGCATGTGTGCTTGAGCGAGTTATATGCACTGAAAAAAATATTTAAAGCATGGCCTAGCAATAAACTATGATAGCTTTCGTAGTGCCTTTTCATGTTTCCTTTGTCATTTGGTCGCATCAAGCATTGAGATTGGCGAAAGATATATTCAGCAAAAAAAAAAAAAAATGTTTCTTCTGCATAGTCATCAATTTTTAACGTGTACGCGAAAGCAGAGCTGTTGAGCTGTTGTTTTCGTTCATTGAGTGAGTGCACTCATTTAAAGAGACGGTGTATGAAATACAAAATCCAAGCAACAACAAGCGGCACTACTCCCGTCTATATGAGAGACTGTTAGGATGAGTAGGTAGGTAGATAATGTGCTCACTTAGGCACAGTAGGTTGGCCCATTGTGATAGCACAAGAACAAGACATGACTTGCCCGATAGAACTTATTGGGAAAGCCAATTAGACTTCCGATGAAACGGATAATGTCTCTTACTTTAATTTCAGATAGTCCAGTGAGGTTTATGATGAAGGAATACCCCTCATCCTCCTCCTCCGAGCAACAGCTTCGACAAAAGTCATTTTTTTTTGGACATCCAGCCTTGTTGCATGTAGCCGATGGGTATTGATACCGTCTGATAGATGGAGACTCTACTTAGTGCTAGTTCCCTGGCGCGCCTCTAATGTCATCAGCAGGAGTCCACTTCATCCCATCGCTTGTTCGCAAGGTTGAAGTATTCTTGTTTTATGAGGAGTTTCACTGTTGCCAGTGGAATCGCTAGGATGGGTAACACAGGTTAAAAAAAAAAAAAAACTGAACGAGTTAAGATTTAAGGAGCCTTTTTAGAATAGACTGACATTTTAAAACCTCCTTCTTTCTAACCCCATTTTTTCTGATTTCCGGAAGAGGCATTACAGAACTTCCCCACGAAATCTTCATTTCAATTTGGTTGAAAATAATTTCTACTAAATATCAAAGCCCTAACTTGGATCGATTGCAAAAAAAAAAAAAAAACAAGACTGACTCTTAAGGACTTTCAATTGATTTTCTGATTGTTTGTTTTTTTTTCCTCCTTTTTTTTTAATTATTATTATTGGATGAAAAATAAATACATTCCAAAATGATTGAAATCTTCCCGCATCATTTTAGAACTATGCCATCCTTTTCCCGCAAAACATTCCACATCACATGATTTTCCTTAAATTTTTTCCTCTCTCCATTTTTCTACCCTAAGAGTTTTCCTTTTAACTTTTTTCCCACACCGCAATTAAGAATCTCGACTCGATTTTTCTTCATTGCTTCTTCTGACTTTCATGGCCTGAGCAGTTCAAAGAAGAAGAAGAAGAAGAAGAAAGACCAAGAAGATGAAGTTCTTGGGGAAAAAACAAAAGAGTACTTCTGATTGGAAAACATGGCTATCCATCGTGAACCCTAATCGGATTTGAGCGCGTCTCTTCTTCTCAGTCATAGTTGGCCGCTTTGTTTTCAATTTTTTTTTTGTTTTTTTCGACTTTCATTTTCGCTCCCTCTCTCTCGCACTCTATCGCACTATCGCTCTCCCTCTTTTTTCTCTCTCTCTTCTCTCTCTCTCTCTCTGTGTGTCTGTGCTGTCGTGTTTCGTAAGTTGCTATTGTTATTTTAAAGTTTTCTTGGTGGGTTAAATTAAGCAAGAGCACTTCGATTACTAAGTAGAATAGCAAAGCCTTTCAGAGAGCCAACGATGATGCTCTTACCATTTTCATTTTCATTTTTTTATTTTTTATTTATTATTCTTTTTTTGGGAGGAAGGAATTCAGTTAGTAATATAGCATAAGAAGTTGGGGGGGAAAAAAATAGAAACAAAGAATTCCGAAATGGTTTTAAGCTAAGAAAATAAATGAAAACCGAATTTCCGCATCCATGGGAGCGGATTTGAAAATTTGCATTGGCAGCAGAAGCGCAACCAGCAGCAAAGAAATGGCAAAGGAAAAAATCAATTTAAAAAAAAAAAATTGTGTTATCGATAATAAAAATCTATTTCAAATAAATATGAATAACTATACATATATTTAATTAAGGAAAACACAATGACCATACGAATACGTGAAATTATTGTATTTAAGGAATTTTAAATTTCAATTGAAAGGATGCATCTGGCGCTTGATATTCTGTCTTTCCAGTTGGATTTTTTAAAGTTCGAAGCTTTGGTTATCAAAGGCTCATTATAATCAATTTATAATTATTTTTGAATTTCTTAGGAGATCTGAATGCACTTTTCCCATGGAATGTCGGCCTTCTAAATATGAAAAAAATATTTTAAAATATTTTTATTGAAGCATTTATTTTATAAATATTAATGATTATTGATAGTATTGCAGCTCTTTCGAGCAATGAAAAATAAGCAATGAAAACTACAAAGGGTATAGCACTATAAGCATAGTGATTCTACCTCGGAAGCCGATTTCAAATTTAGTTATTTTACTGTTTAGGTGAATGCACAAAATTTAATTTTCGGGAAGTTTTCGCTCTCGATCTCCTATAGTCCTTGAATATCCTTGAAAAAAGGGGGTTTTTCTAGAGAAAATTTAAAAAAAATTCATACCTAAGACAACTATAAAGATAGAATATTCATTCAAAAGCATATTTAAAGAAAATTACTCAGAAAATATGACAAAAATATTTTTCAAATAATTTTGCTAAAACCAATACATGCTCCCGTGGAAGGATATGTTTCCATGACAATTTTTTTGTTGTTCGTGGTATGCTACTAGCTTCATTAAAATTCTCAAAAATAGAGTTTTATACCAGGATTAAGTATGCTGGGTTTCAATAAGCTCGGGTGCCTGCAACATCCTTAAAAATGTCAAGTTAAAAAAAATGTTGCATACTTCTCGGGTATACCTGTGATTGGTATGCATCAATATGATTTTTCCGTATTGTCATATCATGTGAATTTGTGTAACAAATAACAAAAAAGAATAAAAAAATTGGCTTAATCCTACAGAAAAATCTAGCCAACGTCCAAATATTCTCTAATTCTACTGAAAAATCTAACCCGAATAAAAACTGCAAAACGACTTATCTATGAAATATGTAAACAAAACAATAAAATCCGAAAGTGAACCAAACCGATCGACCTGCAACTGGAGAAGAATTCACCCCAGCATTTTTAAAAAATAACAGAATTATTAAATCCTTCTCACTGTTTGAATTTATTACAACTTCGCGACTTCAGTTTCGTCAAAAATGTTTGTTAAAATTTCAGCGGGCTTAAAAATACGTGATAAATATCTAAAATAAAAAAAATTTATGCAGTGTGTTTTAAAAAGCTATTTTTCCTGAAGTCAAATCAAAAAAAAAGTATAACATATGTACCACGATATTGAAGTAAATTAATCGAGGATTTTGAAAAAAATTAGAAAAGCATATGTTAATAGGACCTTTTTCATACCAAAGTGGCTCCCAAAGTAAAAAAAAAAATTGAAAATTTTTTCAGAACTTTTCACTTTGACCTTCAATGGGTCAAATTTTTACCATCAATTTAATTTTGCCCACAAGCCCATACAATTGGCTTTCAAACCGCCTAACAGTTTTTTTTTTCTTCGATAAACCGTTGTTATGGGAGAATTTTTTTTTCTGGAATTACTGCCTAAAAACTTTAAGGCCCTATAACTCCTCAGGGGTGCATTTGCGAACCTTAGAAATTTTTGTTAGTTCTGACCTCCTCTATCAGCTCCCGACCGGTTGACCTTCACAAACGGAAACCCCTGTATGTATATTTCATTTTATAAATAAATAAATAGTTCCGATATAAGATTGGCTAGAAATAGAATATTCAAAGAGTTTAATTGCTGGTAAGCCAACTTCTGATTCTATTCGAAAACCATCAAGGGCCAACAAATCAGCTTTGACCTGTTGAGATCAAGACCAAAATGCCGCACAATAGAGATAAAATATTTTGCCTGAAAAAAGCAATAGTGACTTAGCTTCAGAGCCAGAAAGAAGAAGAATTACATCAATAAGACCATCATTATTGATTAGTTATTCCCAATAGTTTTTCCTCTAAACGTTCTTTTTTTTTTTTTTTTTCATGAATATTTATGGAACGGTTTTGGAATACGTTCAACGAGAATTCAAATCGAAAAAAATTCATTCAAAAATATAGACCAATAATCACTTACGTCAGCGGTGGAAGATTTTCTTCAAATACTATTTAAATCCTCTTTATCTTTGTCCTCTTTGAATTCAGTATTCATTTTATTAATAGCGGAATAGTCGTTCAGTATCCAAGAGCACAGGGACACATGAATCGTCCTTGCGTGTAGGTTTGTAGAAAACAATCCTGGAGGTAATGATGTTTCGCTATAAATAAATAAAAAAAATAATAATCATATTAAAAGGGAACATACAGAGACAACGATAAATTTATATACACTGAAAAAATTTTGCATCGTTGTTTCTACGATAGGAAGAAATTGAAAAATATTATAGAGTCTACGTAAAATACAATAAGTTTTACC
The DNA here is from genome assembly GCA_020466095.1 of Chlorops oryzae. Classification (NCBI taxonomy): domain Eukaryota; kingdom Metazoa; phylum Arthropoda; class Insecta; order Diptera; family Chloropidae; genus Chlorops; species Chlorops oryzae. Next base: position 6,487,570 of record CM035806.1, on the reverse strand, counting down.
TGTAAATCTAATAGTTTCTACTGTTTCCCACTTACATTGATATAATAAAACTAGCAAGCTCAAATCATATCACGCGATGGCGTAGTTGAAGTGTGCTAGACTTCCCACCCAACATTTGGAAGACTGTTTTATGAGAAGATTCATTAACGAGTCTTTTTCGAGACTCCTTCATGATTAGAAAATGATTGATCACCTGCACGATTAAAAGAAGACTCGAAAATGACTCTCCAATATGTTTCAAAAGTGAGTCGTATTCAAATTACAAAAACAAAATAAAGAGCAATCGCCAATTAATCACGTATGAGATTGAGATATGATCATTCAAATTGTTGCTATCTTATATTTCACCTCAAAATTTGACTCAAAATTGAATTGAAGGGAATTCGAATTTAAACTTATAAACGAAAAAAAAATCCATGACTTTCGATTTGGCAAACACGGTGTCGACGGGTGAGCATTGGACTAGAAAACGACAGTTCCCCGGGTTCAAGCCCCACACAAGGCTAGGAGAAAAAAAACGTTATGAATCTATAATATAATACGGTATATAATATACACACGTAAAAGTCACAAAATTTTTTTTTTTTTTTTTTTTTTTTTTTTTTGTGGAAAGCAATCGTTTGTAAATATATCTCGGAAAAGACTCAAAAACGATATCAAATATGAGTCGAAGAAGACTCGGAAATGATCACAAATATGAGTCAAAAAAGACTCGATTATGATGACAAATATGACTCGAAAACGACTCGCAAATGATATCAAATATGACTCCCTAAGAAGAGTCGCGACTAGGGTTCCAATTACCCCCGACAAAAGTATAATTTTTGATCAGAAAACGAGCGCATATTTGATCTTTTTAATCAGAAAGGCGACTCAAAAAAGACTCGCTTTTGATCAAAAATTTCAAAAAAAAAATGGCTTGTAATCTGGAAGGTCCGAGTTCGAACCCTGTCAAATAGAAAAGAATTTGTGGAAAAATGGAGAATAAAACAGGCAAGTAAATTTCAAGGAAAAAATACGGGGAACAGAAATTAAGTTGCCAACCCAATAAAATAGTTGCTTTCATCGCGCCTTCCAAAACGTCACGCATAAGCTCTTTCAATAAATTCCTATAGAATCCTTTTTTTTAATTTTTAAGCATAAAAAGATCTGGTAAAAATGTTAAATTATCTACTTTTCCCAAAAAAAAAACGCTCGCAGGAGCAGGGATCGAACCCGCCGACCTTGTTTTTTTTTACAAGAATTCATATCAAAATTAAGAAGTTATCGAAATGTACTTCAAGATTTGATACCGTAGTTCCTATGATTTAATATTGTAGTTACTATGAAATAACATCATAGTTCCTAAGATGGAATATGATAGCTCTCACGATGGAATAACATTAAATCTACGTTATATATCGTTGAAATCAATGACATTCCTCATCGTAGAAACTGCTGCATTGCTGTCGTAGAATCTATGATATCTTGCAATTGTACCTATATCAATTGCAGATATAATAAATAGATAGATACTACGTCGGATATCATAGATTCGATGACGGAATTTTTTGAGTGTATATAAACAGCATGTTATCCTTGAAATGACCCTGATTTCGCTTTCATAACATGAAATAATATAAATCATGTTATTTTTAACTCTAAGAGCTATCGTCAGCATAGCATTGTTCTCGTCCTTTTGTTTTTCATTACGATTTTTCATATTTACGTTGCATGTTTTTTTACATCCTTGCTTTTCTCTGACGTCTGTCTCTAAGTCGTAGCTCTATTCTGCGTTGGCATTTTTAGTCTATTAAAACCCCTAATTCTTGGAATTCCAATTCAACGAAAGCTACTTAAGCTTTTTAATGTCTCGAGAATGAGAGGTGTTTCCTGGGACAATTAAAAAATAATTGCAATGCTTTTCTATTTATATAACATGAGCTCTCAGGCAGCTCTACAAATCTTCAAAGGATTGTGATTTTTTTTTCTCCTTTTGAAACAAAAAAAAAAAGAAAAAGAATACAATATTTCGATTGTGCTTTTATTTGGAAAACAAAAAAAAAAAACAAAAATAAAAAGCCATCGCTTCCGTTTCTGATCCTTTCGCGTTTCGAACGAAATGAAATGGAGGCAGACAGGCGGGGGGAAAAAAAGACGCGCCATCGAATAAATCAATAAAGAAAAAACCTTCTTGCACGACCCGCAGCTTTTCCAGCTAAATTAGATCACAATCGTTGAAAATATGAAACTTATGGAAATAATATGAATGACAGTGAAACGAACGTAGAACGCCTGTAACCAATATAACACGGTAACACAGGAAATGAGCGAAAGGAGCCAGCCAAATCGCACTCGCAATCGCAATCGATAGCGAGCGAACGTTCGCGCGAAAGCATCTGTGAAACACGAGGATTTCGTGCGTCGTTATATTGCCCCCGGAGAGGTGAAAGGGATTCTTAATCTGAAATTTGCCTCTTTGTGGCTGTGCGTCCCACGATTTCTCAGTCATCGTAGACACCGTCTTCGCTTTCGTTTTCGTTTTCGTCTTCGTCCTGGCCTCGGTTGCCATCATCCTCGACGTTCACTGGGACTGGGTACCTACTGATGAACACGAAGGAAAAGGCTGAAAGCATCATGATGCTCGCTTGGATTGTGTTTTGAATTTAATTCGATATGACTTGGGCTGGGGTTGTATGGTTTCACGGCTGTATGGTTGAATGTTTAGACCTAACTCCCCCCCTTTCTCTTCAATTCGGAAAATATACGAGTAGTAAAAGGCAAACTCTTCGACCTTATTGTTGGTATTGTCGAGCAGTTTTCAAGTTTTTCACTTCTCCTTTTTTTTTTTTTTTTTTGGTTGTTTGTTTGTCGTCTTTTCGTTTTATTTGCTTCGTTTTGTTTTGTTTGGTTTGGTTCTGTTTTGTTTTGTTTGTTTCCATACTGCAACGTTTGTTGTAAGTCTTGTTATTGAGTTTATTTGACAATATTCGCTCTCACTCGCTAGCTGGCTGGATATCATTGTGAGCCAAAGGAATAACGGCGGTAAAGGTAGCGCGCGTTAATGTTTTTACTGTGGCTCCTCTGGATGTTGCCTTTGTCTTTGTTTGCTGGCTAATAGGGCAACGAACACTCAACACGCAACAACTCAGCACTTCCTATTGCTCTATGTTTACTCCAAAGCGAAAGACAGTTCCTCAAAGCGAAAAGAGGAACTTCAATTACAGTATATAATTTGCAAAGAGAGAGCGAGAGAGATAGAGAGAGAGAGAGAAATTTTAATTCAGCTTAGATGAAGAGGTTTATTGATGCCATCAGCAGCAGCAGCAGCAGCAGCAGCAGCCATCAGCAGGATGACCCTCTTTTTCGTTGCCACGAAAATTACCGTTTCGAGAGAAAAACGTTTTTTTCGGAAACAAAACCAAAAAACAAGAAAAAAATTAAATTAAATTATGCATCTCAAGTTTCCTTAATTGAAAACATCAAAGGTCATTTTAAAACAAACAAAAAATAATATAAAAAATAAATTAAATTAAAGTCGACACCTGGCAGGAAATTTCATTTGAAATATTTGCACTTGGACCTTCGAGTGGCCCATGCGAGGAAAATTTTTGGCATAGGTATGGCATTTTAACTGTCACAACATAGTAAGCATTCAAGTGGCCCATTCTAAGTGACAGTCCACTCAAGGTGATCTGGCCCTAATTTTTTAAATGATTTTTTACACAAAAAACAATTTTCGACACTTTTTTCCGCAGTCCGCCATTTTTTGGTTTTTGTTTTTAATACTTATAATTTAATAACACAGTGCTACAAAAAAAATTTTTTTTATGCCCTTTTTTCTATTGGTTATTTTATGTTAGTTTAGGGCTTCCTCATTCCAAAAAGGTCAATGGTTTGATGAATTTAAGTAGCGTTTCCGAGATATGGCCCAAAATGTGAAAAAAGTCAATTTTCTCTATTTTGCCCTATATTTCGGACCATGACTCAATTACCGTATAAACTAGCTAAGCAGATATACCTAGTTCGGAAAGATGGTGACTGTACGCAAAATTTAAAGTGCCTAAACGCCACCCTACGACTATAATCGAGGCTCCTATCAGGTCAGAAGGGCCATTTTTTGTTCATTTTTTTGGCTACTTTCATTCACTTATTAAGCCATATCTTAGCAGTGCAAATAATTCCAATATTAGGCATACCAGTATGTACGAGAATCGTGACAAACAATTAAAGCCACAGAACTCAATAATCGGATGACAAATGTGAAAGTTATAAGCGAAAATTAGCGAGTATTTGGTATTTTGCGAGCATACGATTGTACGTTACGTATACGACAGGTAGGTATGTAGGCTCTCGAGACAGTAAGCGAACTGCCTATTTATAGCTTACAAAGTATACGAGACTGTAAGCGACCTAACTACCAATAGCTTACAAAGTATACGAGATTGTAGGCGAACTACCTACCAATAGCTTACAAAGTATACGAGACTGTAAGCGACCTAACTACCAATAGCTTACAAAGTATACGAGATTGTAGGCGAACGGCCTACCAATAGCTTACAAAGTATACGAGATTGTAGGCGAACTACCTACCAATAGCTTACAAAGTATACGAGACTGTAAGCGACCTAACTACCAATAGCTTACAAAGTATACGAGACTGTAAGCGACCTAACTACCAATAGCTTACAAAGTATACGAGATTGTAGGCGAACGGCCTACCAATAGCTTACAAAGTATACGAGATTGTAGGCGAACTACCTACCAATAGCTTACAAAGTATACGAGACTGTAAGCGACCTAACTACCAATAGCTTACAAAGTATACGAGATTGTAGGCGAACTACCTACCAATAGCTTACAAAGTATACGAGACTGTAGCGACTAACTACAATAGCTTACAAAGTATACGAGATGTAGCGACTAACTACCAATAGCTTACAAAGTATACGAGACTGTAAGCGACCTAACTACCAATAGCTTACAAAGTATACGAGACTGTAAGCGAGCTAACTACCAATAGCTTACAAAGTATACGAAACTGTAAGCGACCTAACTACCAATAGCTTACAAAGTATACCAGACTGTTAGCGACCTAACTACCAATAGCTTACAAAGTATATGAGACTGTAAGCGACCTAACTACCAATAGTTTACAAAGTATACGAGATTGTAGGCGAACGGCCTACCAATAGCTTACAAAGTATACGAGATTGTAGGCGAACGGCCTACCAATTGCTTACTTTATGTGGTTGTCGTAGGTATTCACTCTTCAAAAACGAATACGCTCGAATAAAAGTATACTAGGATGGTATATGAGGTCGTATGCATTACCGTCAATGGCCTGCGAAATGTGTTGCGGTTCATCGCTTCTGTAAGCAGCATTTTGGCCGCTGGGATGTTCGTCATTTCGTGTTAATATGCATCTGAATAGAAATTGAAGCAAAAAATTTAGTTGAATGGAAAGTTTTTGAGGATCTCATGGAGGCACTTGATAAAAGCTCGGATATATATGTACATATGTACATATATTTTTGACATCACTAATGCTCTAATAATAATATTCCTATAATATAAAGATATAGGCTTTGTTCAATGCCTAAGTTTTTAAAAGGCCTAGAGCTAAGGTTCTAGAATTATTACCTCTTTTTGAGTGAGTTTTGATAAAATATTATGTTCGCGTCTTAAGTCTTTGTGCAAAGAGTTCTGCTAAAAAAGAGAGAGATAGAGAGAGAGAGAGAGAGAGAGAGAGAAGAGAGAGAGGAGAGAGAGAGAGAGAGAGAGAGAGAGAGATAGAGAGATAGAGAGAGAGAATGAGAGAGATAGAGAGAGAAGAGAGAGATAGAGAGAGATAAGAGAGAGAGAGAGATAGAGATAGAGAGAAAGAGAGAGATAGATGAGAGAGATAATGCAAAGACTTAAGACGCGAACGTAAAAACAGTAATAAAAATCTTACGTAATTAATGGACAGCCGCTTATGAGAAACAATTTCCAAAAAAAGGGGTAGAATTTATGCGTTTACATCAGAATATCCCCTTAAAGGGTTAAAGGGATGTAAGACGTTAATTATGGCTTCTTTTTTTCAGTCAGCCTCAAACAGAGCCTTAAAGCACATTCGTGCGAATTTAAAAGTACTTTCATCTAACCGACCCCACTTCCGCTCGCTATCTATCTCCTTCTCCCTCTCCCTCTCCCTCTCTCCCACAGCACTTCCGCCGCGACAATTTCACATTAAAGTCGAATTCTACGCTGAATGAACACCCAAACTCGATGATTATTGATTATTGCGTGCTGGCTTGTTTTTATGGCTGAGCTTATTAAATTTGAAAGAATGGGGCTCTGAATGTCAACATTTCTTGAATTGCTATGGCGGAGCAATAAAATAAAAAATTGTAGCCTTTATTTCCTTATTTTTTTCATGTTTTTTTTTGTTCACTCATCTGTTTGTTCGTTTGTTTGTGTGTCTGTGTCTGAAATGAGCGCGATTTCGCATTGCTCGGTACGGCAAATGTGTAATAATGGAGTTTGTCTCTTTTCCTTTCTTTTTTTTCTCGTTCTTTCTTTTTTTTTTTTTTTTTTTTGTTTTATCGTCGCCGTTGTTTTCCCCGTTATGGTTATCATTGTTTGCTTAGGTTCTATCGCTGGAATCAGTGAATTGGCCTTCGGTTAAGTTGCCTCCAAAAAAATAAGACAGTGATTATAAAAGCAAATTGAGTCATTTAAAAAGTTAAATTAAATAACAATCGAGTGAATGCGAGCCCCAAAGAGAAAAGTTGAAATTGTGTAGAATTCGATTCTCTTTTTTCTTTCTTTCTTTCTTGCTTCTTACTGGCCACCACACCACGTGCATGTAAGCGGCTTTCAAACTTTCTTGAGAGTACAAAAAAAAAATAGATAAAAAACAAGCAATTAATTAAAAAATAAATAGGATATATCTATTTAATGGTGGAGGTCTATATATATATACATATATGGGGTGGACGCCGTGTTTGTGGACTTATTTAAATTGAAAGATTTTTCGAAATCTAATTGGATTTGTGGTTTTCAGTTTCAGAGTGGAGGTTCTCACTAGTCGGCTAGGCAGTCTCTCAGGGAAATTGAATTGCTTTAAGAATTCTATTTCGAAGAACTTGTCAGCCTTAGACTGGAAGACCCTTTAATTTCATTCAAAAAATAACGAACCAATATTAGAAAGGCAGGAGAAAAAGTCGAATTAGACCTATTAGGACAACTGAAAGGATTATCGAATCAAAAAGATGCCACCATTCCGTTCGAGCAGTACATTTAGAGAGAGATACCGGGCTTCAACTCACAAACCCTATAATCGTTGGGCCTCTTGTGGAAGTCCCCGATCTGGAATAATTGCGCTTCCCACTTCCACTTCTTAATATACCGGAGTACATAAACAGAACTATGATCACAAACAGCAAGAAGAACAACAACAACGACAAGAACCACAAGAAGAACAACAAGAACAACAAGAACTACAAGAACAACAGAAACAAGAACAACAAGAACAACAAGAACAACAAGAACAACAAGAACAACAAGAAGAACAAGAACAACAAGAACTACAAGAACAACAAGAACAACAAGAACAACAAGAACAACAAGAACAACAAGAACAACAAGAACAGAACAACAAGAACAACAAGAACAACAAGAACACAAGAACAACAAGAACAACAAGAACAACAAGAACAACAAGAACAACAAGAAACGAACAAAGAACAACAAGAACAACAAGAACAACAAGAACAACAAGAACAACAAGAACAACAAGAACAACAAGAACAAAACAACAAGAACAACAAGAACAACAAGAACAAAAACAACAAGAACAACAAGAACAACAAGAACAACAAGAACAACAAGAACAACAAGAACAAGCAAAACAACAAGAACAACAAGAAAACAAACAAGAAAAACAAGAACAACAAGAACAACAAGAACAACAAGAACAACAAGAACAACAAGAACAACAAAAACAAGAACAACAAGAACAACAAGAACAACAAGAACAACAAGAACAACAAGAACAACAAGAACAACAAGAACAACAAGAACAACAAGAACCACAAGAACAACAAGAACAACAAAACAAAGAACAACAAGAACAACAAGAACAACAAGAACAACAAGAAACAAGAACAACAAGAACAACAAGAACAACAAGAACAACAAGAACAACAAGAACAACAAGAAACAAACAAGAACAACAAGAACAACAAGAACAACAAGAACAACAAGAACAACAAGAACAACAAGAACAACAAGAACAACAAAACAAGAACAACAAGAACAAGAAACAAGAACAACAAACGAACAAGAACAACAAGAACAAGAAAAAAGACAAAGAACACAAGAAACAACAAGAACAACAAGAACAACAAGAACAACAAGAACAACAAGAACAACAAAACAACAAGAACAACAAAAACAACAAGAAAAAAAATAAGAGAGAGAAGAATCAAAGAAATGTATAAATCTTTGATATTCACACAAAGCGGCCAGAAATTATTCGAGAGCCTTTAATGATTCTTCGATCCTAATAGACGAACATCCGATAAAAGTGTTACTTAGTCTCAGCTTAGAAACAATTTGGCATCAACGCTTATCGTGATAAATTTTCAAGAACGCATAACTAAAGGATTTCGTTCCGCGTTTTTGCATCTGACTGACACAGGTCCAAAAGTTTTTCTTCTTTATTCTATCAACGAACGAAAATAACGACTTAATTCTGACCCTAATTTGGTTTTAACTCTTCATGGCCCTGTCCATTCACTCTCTGCAATGGATGAGTTGAAAAGCTCTGGAAACGAAAGCCACCCCGCCCCCGCATCCCATCCACCATTAATCCTTGCCCGCCAGTGTTCGGTGGTATCAATTACTGAAGGAAAGTACTCAACTAGCAACGCCAGAAACAAATTTTCATCGACTTCATCAGTCGAAAACACCAATTCGTATTCCAGCTGCTTCTGTTTGCACAGAGTGCGCGAAGTTAGATACCTTTAAAGCATTTAACCCTGCACTGCGGGCGAGCACTTCAACTTTAAAAAACAAAACACAATAAACAAAGACCAAAAAAAAAACCAAAAAAACAAAAAACAAAAACCAAGAAAACAAAAAACAAAAAAAAAGCATGGGAACAATTTCAAATTTTACAACTGGAAACTTTTATAATTACACTAAAATGCGAAGCGAGAACTTTCTGACTAAGGTTAAATCAGCGAACGCGGAAGTGTCTAAGGCTAAGGAGCTAGAGAAGAGTATAAAAGCATTAAATATGTAGAAAGGTGGGTGTTCCATTCAATCGATGGCAATGGCTGTTCGGTTTGCGTTGGGCAAAAAAAAAAAATGGCGGCCCTTCGCAAAGACGCAGAATGGACGCTTCGCACAGGTGATTTACTTGTACCGTTAAAGTGCGTCTTAAGCAAATTCGCATTGGCATTTGTAATTCTTAAGCAGAGCAATTAAAATTTTATGAAGTCAACGTCCACAACTTTTGTCGTAACAATCGTGGCTTGGTGTGGCTTGGCGCGGCGTGGCTTGGCTTGGCGAATGCCTTTTCGGAGCTTTTCTCATCCTCCTGCCGTTTCTATGGGGCAAGAAATCGCAATGGCGATGGCGATGCCTATTCCGATTGCCAAGACAATTGAAGAGGCTGCGTGGGTGGCGCGTTTGAGGGTAAATTTTGTAGTTCAGCAATTACCATAAAAAGGCAATTAATACGATGAAATCAGAAAATTTAAGAGACTTCGATTCGCTTGAGGTCTCGGAAGATATTAACTCGTAACATTATTAACAATTTTTTATTAAGTACAATTTTATTATGACTTTTTACGTTCACGGGAGTGTGAGTGTCCGTAGGCCAGAATGATCTTTAAGAAAGAAAACAAAAAAAAAAAAAAACATTTATCCAGAGATTTTTTTCTTATCCGAGCATATTTTCGATGGGAAGAAAATAATATCAAATCTCTCAGGTGGGTAGTACCCAAATTAAAGAAAACTTAATTAAACGTTATTTCAAAATGGTTTCCTTGCATTACTTAACTTGACCATAAAAAAAAAAAAGAAAATTCTTAACTTAATACTATGAGTAAATGTGAAATTTTCGTGAACCTTTGGAGGATCCTTTTACTGCACACCTGAAGCTGAATCTGTAAAGCTCCTATGAGTGCACACTTCTTGAAAGGGATACTTCACTCAGATCATACACTTTTCAATAAAATGGATTAAGTTCATTTTTAAAAGGAATCGAACATTCCAATGGGGATATGAATCTCAAATAAGCTAATGAAAAATGGAAGCCACAGGGTGCCCATCATGACACTATTCCCAACGTGCCATTTGGAAATACTCCTTAGAAGAGTCTTGCCGGCTTTTTTTTTCCCGCTTGTTTACGTCTTTTTGGATTCGCTCATGCTCCTCCTGAGGTGTGGGGGGTATGTGATCTCAGTACCTTTCTGCAGGCATTCCGAACCTGGATCATAGTTATCATTGCTGAGGCCTATCGTTTGCTGATATTTTATCATCTGACCGATCCGATCCGATCCGATCCACGCATTTTTCAGTCCGACTGCCCTCCGGCCCTCTGCTGTAACAGTCGTTGATATTGCCTTTTTTGGCAGGGTTCTCCGACACGGCGTCTTTAAGCATTGCAATACGATCGCATCTAATTAGGATTGAGCGCTTCAGTGATGGGTTTACGAATAATGAATAAGTTCCCTCGGACATGTTTGCTCTTATTTGTGATCATGTTTGGTCACACCCGCCTTCACGCAATCGGCCCCCTAAAGGGGACTTTAAAGTTGTTTTGATTTTTGGATCGGATCTACTACCAAAAAACACAGAATCTCAAATTACACAAGTAAACACGATTTTTGTGTCTGACTTCTGTACATCAGAATCCGACTACTTATACCTTAGTAATGAAGGAAAATAATTTTTTTTTTTTTTTAAGTTTGATTTTGTGGTCAGGCGGACGATATTTAAATTATAAATTTTCGCGTCAATTTTTAGATTTTTCTGAAAATCTCAGGAAGTATGTTTGTGTTTTGCATTTTATGTATCTTGCTTAAAAGAGGAAGAATGCACCTTTACAACGATATATCATGTGTTTCAATCAAAGTTTTACTTCAACATCTATAGCCATTCAAATTTGAAAAACATGGGTTTTTTTTTGAATTTTTTTCGAAATTTTTTGAATTCATTTTGATATATTTGTTCGGTAAAAATTCTGAAAATCATTTTTTTTGGCTTTGAAACAATAATTGCGTATTTTAGGTTTTCAAAATGTTATGGTATGCTGAAATTGGTAGAAAATTGTAGAAGCTATAAGGAGTTGTCCGACTCTACTCAAATTGAAAATGATTCAGGCAAAAATCGTCGAACATGTTTTTCAAACCGCTGCCGACGTCCGATTTCGATGTAAATTTATATATAGAATAAGTGGAAAATTCTAAGAATTTTGGCGCTAACATTTAAACCAAATTAAAATGAATTTTTTTTAAATACTGATTACAACTAGTCTAGTTTGGGTCTAGTTCCAAACTGGTCCAAAACGGACTAGTTGTAATCAGTTTTTTGAAAAAGTTTAAGTGCCAAAATTCTTAGAAATTTTCACTTATTCTATATATAAATATGTATATATATATTTTTTTAAATAATTATACCCGACACACTCTGTGTCGAGGGTATATTGCGTTTGTGTGGTTGTGTGTAACACCCAGAACCAGTCGAGATAGACCATACAAAATGTATATAGAAATGATCAGCGTCACCAGGAGATTCGATTTAGACATGTCCGTCCGTCTGTCTGTCTGTCTGTCGTCTGTCTGTCTGTCTGTCCGTCTGTCCGTCTGTCTGTCTGTATACAGTTAACTTATCGAAGGAGTTGAGCTATCTCGACAAAAGTTGGTATGCGTGCTCACGGGGACATGAGTAAGAACAAGTTCGAGAATGGACCCGATCGGACCATATTTAGGGGTACCTCCAGTACTAGGGTCTGTTACGAAAATCACAAAAACTGCTCTAAAATCGAAATTTTTCAAGATATTTTGACGAAATTTGATATTTGATCATATTTAAAGGCCAATAGTATTATTTCTAAAAATTGAAAAAGTGGGCGTGGCAGAAGGGCGGTTTTCGAAAATTGTCTCCTACACCCGAAATTCAAATGGGACTTGAACGAAATTTGGCACTTATGCTTCGTTTGTAGCAATTAAAATCCTCCAAAAAAATTTCCTTGGTCGGTCCTTTATTAAGGGTACCTCCAGTACTAGGGTCTGTCACAAAAATCCCAAAACTGCCTTTAAATCGGACTTTTTCAAAATATTTTAATGAAACTTAAAATTTGAGCGTATATTTAAGCCTCCGATTATAGCTTAACAAAAATTGGAAAAGTGGGCGTGGTAAAGGGGCAGTTTTCACAAAGAAATCTACACTGAGCTAAAAATCGTAGTAAAAATAACAAAAACGTAGTTAATTTAACTACGAACAGCAATGATTTGGCTCTATTAACGGACGTAGTTAAAATAACCACAAGCGTAGTAAAAAAGTTTAAATACGAAGTAGCAGCTAATCCCAAGTCGGCGGGTTCGATCCCCGGTCAGGCAGGCGTAACTTTTTTTTTTTTTTACAAATAATAACATAAAATTTGGGTATATAATATTTAAAAACCTTACAGGAATAAAAAGTTTTAAAACTAACATTTTATGCAAAACCAAAAAAAATATATTTTGGAAAGCCGGGATGGGGCCCTCTCTTCTCTCCAATTTATACGGTTGGAGTAAGCTTGATTTTTCATTCTAGATGTCTTTTTTTTTCTTTAATATTTTTCCACTTACTTGAAAAATTCCAATTTTTAACACATTTCATTCGCCTGCTGTAGGATTTGAACCCGAGCCCTTCGGATTGCTGAGCGAATACGCTACCCGTACGCCACGGAGAAATCTAATTCGCGTGGACTAAATATGTTACTTAAAGTCAAATGAAAACTATTTTACGTGTTTTTTGATAAAAGTTTTTTAAATACGTGTGTAAAGAAATTTGCTCCTAAAGAATACGCATAGCTGTTAAAGTCATGTTTGAATACGTCCGTACTACAGTTTTGCTCTAAAATACCTACGGTCGTAGTATACTACGAATCGTTGTAAATTACACAACCGTAGTTTTCGCTCAGTGTATCAAAAGTCGGTATATGGGGCCCCTTATGGTCTTAAACACCTCTTGATATTAAAAACTATTTGAACATGTGTGTATGTGTCGGGTATTCTATTGTCAGGCTCAACTGACTATAACACCCTTACTTGTTTTTTCTTCAATTTATTCAAATAAAGTGCACCTAGAGAAGGAGCCAGAAACTAGAGAGAAACTAGGTTGAAGGGACGAAATACAAGTACGCTTGAATTCGAAATTTCTACAAACTCCATCGAATGCGACTACCGAAAATCACTTAAATCACCGCCAAAACTTTCTCGATAAAAATACCGGAAAATATTGAAAAGGAAATTATGAATTTATAAATGCTACGAGGATTTTGCACCACACAACTCGGAAGAATGGATCATAATGCTCGGTTTTAAGTTGTACCCAATGGGGTTTTGTTACGAAAGCCTCATAAAGCACCTAATGTTTTTCCTTTAACGGAAAAAAAAAAATTTCAATATTAAAATATCCTGACGCTGATAAATGATTCGATTCGAGTTGAGTCGAATCCGAATCCGAAGACGAAGACGAAGACAGCCCGCAATCGCAATCAAAATCGGAAACGGAATCGAAATTCAGCTTTAAATGCGAACATTTATTGGAACGTCTTACAACTGGACGGCCGTAATGATACAAAAAGCAATAACAACAACAACAACAAAAACTAATGGTAATCCGACAAGAATGCGTTCAAAGTCAAGCCAAAGGAACGAAGTCGAAAGCGTAAAAAGTGATCCATATTAATCATAATCCATTTTCACTGTCCGTAAACAATTCGAAGCGAAATGCGTGCATTTAAAGTCGAATTGGCATAATCGGCAGAACATATGCTAACACCATCATGGGAGCCAGCAAATTTATTTATGAATTTGATTTTCGGCAATTCCGGCCATTGGTCATTGGTGTAAATAATATTTTTAAATCGCCAACACACCAATGGGCCCAGTTAACCTTTTAACCTTTTGTTTGAATTGTAGCGAAACAGGGTCAAAATCGAAGAGCCGTCAGAAGAGGGGAACGCCATCAGTGGCCGCGAAGGGATGGAAACAAAACCGAACGAAACGATACGAAACGATACGAAACGAAACGAGCCGAAATGAAATGAAATGAAAATAGCGACGAACGCGTGCCAAAAATTTGAGCCGAATATTGGCAATGGTCGAAATGGTTTCAAAACAAGGCACACATTTTATTCGGAGTTAGTGGTCTTTACAAACCAATGGACGCTAAATGGATGGATGGCTAGCGGCGAGGGGCTAATGGCATGAAAAGAGAAAATACCATGTTAAAATGGCAGCAGATGAACAAAGGGAGTCCGGATTTTTGGTAAAACCGAAAAATGCCAAAATGAATGTTGCCTTCAGGCGCATAAAGATCTTGAGAAGGCAAACAACAAAAGCGTTTTTTTTTTTTTTTTTTTTTTTTTTTGTTTTTTTGTTTAACCCACAAATGTTAAAAAACGAACGGGACAGACATTCATTCAAAACACACTCACATTAAAAAGGATATTAGGCTTGAACGAAGAACTACATTTATAAGAATCCCTGCAGGAAGCCTGTCGCCATATGGCCCCATTTCTATATTGACGTCAATATAGACAGGAGAACTAGTTCCAACGTCAACAGTATTTATAGTATTTATAGGCGGTGTCATTAGAGAAACTGTACTGTCAAGAGGTATAGTTCATCTTTATTGACCATGTCAACAACGGGTCTCCTTATAAAGCGAAAGAGTACTCCTTTTTGTCTACATAATAGCTACCGACGTCAATAGTTCGTCAATAGTTTTTCGGTCTACTGTTGACATTCAATGACAACTCAATGTTAAATGTCAATAACGGAAAGCATTGCGACGGGTATAGCTGGTCAGTAGTACTGTTGACGCAGTCAGTAGAGAAAGATTATACATTCACTATTGACATTTCCTGCAGGGAAGACACAAACACAAGAATACACACACTCCGAACACGGACGCACACGCACACGCACGCGCACACACACACGGACGCTTGAGCGTATTCAACTAAATTGCCGTGTATCAGTTGCAGTCAAGTGGATTTTTCATACGTTCATAGGATTAATATTAGCAGACAAAGGCCATAAATTAAATCGAATGAAAATAAAAAAAAGGGAAAATATAAATAAAAAATGGAAATGAATGGGAATGGGATGGAAAACGAGAACGAGAACGAGAGCGGGCAGGACAATGCGAGTGGAAATGAACATAAGCATGAAAATGAAAGGCAGAAATCCGAATATTATTTTTCTCATAAGAAAACTTACCGCAACTAAGAAAACAAAGGTTTTCCGACACGCTGAAACACAGCAATGGATGCCGAGGTCGCTCTGTGAGCGGATCGGGTCGAGTCGGGTCGCGTCGGGATCGAAGTTGGGCGTCCAAACCTACAGCAGCAACGCACTCGAAAACCCATTCGAATTGCTTTAAATACAAATTTCAATATTTAAACAAGCGTAAGCGAGCAAGCAGCCAGCAGCCAGTAGCTTAAAACCAGCAAACTCCGAACGGACGAACGGACGAGCGGACGAACCAAGAACCGAAGAAGCACGTCGAATGTAGTCAAGAGCAAAGGGCCAACCAGCCAAGCAGCTAACATCACATCACATCACGTCACGTCACATCCCATCAGGATGAAATGTTAGTGGAAGTATAGCATATATATAGGATGACCACGTGGGCACGCACGCACGTCATTTGGGATGTGCTCGAGAATATGCTGTGGGTAAAGTTTGCTTTTCGTCTCATTTACATTAAATGGTCGAATATTGTAAATATACGGAATTGTGTGAGTGGTCAGCCGAAATGGAAAATCCGAAATTAAAATTGAAATCAAAAGCTCAAAAGGAATCGTTACCCTTCGAGGTATATCGTCCGTACTGCACTTCAAATTCAAACTCAAATTTAATTTTTAAATTATTTAATGAAATGAATTTCAACATGAGCTGAGATTCCAAGGAGTTTGAATATGGATGCCTCTGTTGTTGTTGTTGTTGCTTTTCGTCACTGCAATCGAATATTTCTCGAATAATTCAGCTCGGAAACTAACTCAAAATGCTCAACCCTTTGTCGGAATAACTATGCTTTTGTATGTAGGCATCGTAATTCCCCAGCAGGAAAAGTCATCCAAACAGAATCGATAATGTTAGGGTGTCTTTTGGAGCCGGCATGCATGATATTTTGTAGGGCGCTTTTGTATGACATTTATACATAAACCGACAATGACTTCCCCCTGTGACTTTGTCAGCGTAGAGGGTGCGATTGGCGACAAAAGCAATCGAGAGCAGCAGCACATTCCCTCTTAACTCTCTAAATGTCAATTTATAGAAAACCAGTCTGATAACTCTCTTCTTTGCCCTCTCTCTTTGAATAATTCGAAAATTAAAAAAAATCTATTTTTAACAATTTTTGTTCGCCTCTCAGATCGAATCCGCGATCTTCGAATTCGGAGTCGAGCATTCATCATCTACGCCACTTCATGCTAACGTTCAACTGACGCTAAAACCTTCTTGAAATTTTAGTAGCCAGTGAGATACAAGCACGTGAACTGCATCCCTCCACGATTTAATGTCCCCCAAAGTGTCAAGTGTCATGCATGACAATGTCACCTATATGTCATCGATGACATCACCGATGACATTGTCATGCAGGAGATAATTTTCCGCTGGGAACTAACAGCGAAGTCGACAGCGCATTCACACACACAATTATGAATGTTTACGCATACATAGGTTTGGCCATCACTGCTCTAAACAGAGAGCCTCTGATCAAAATGAATCAAAGGAATCGTCTTAAAGCTTCAAATGAATCACTCTAAATTTTTTATTCTCTTCTCTCCCCCCTCTCATCATTGAAGAGTGAATGATATTTTGATTCTCAAAATATCAGCTAACAATGCGGGCGCCAATTGAAAATGTGTCGCTGCTTACGATCCCAATAAAAAAAAAAAAAAAAAATGCATCAACATATCGATTTATCGTAATGCACACGGAACATTTTGCGGCTCTCAGATTTCACGTCTTTGTTCGTGAGACTGTCGATCGATAGTTAATCTCAGTAGGCCAATAATCTCGTGCACATTGATTCTGGCGGCAGACTGAACTGAGGGACGAGAACGCAGAGTCGCAGAGGCGCACCGAGAGGTACACTGCCGCGTTTAAGCAGAAGCATGTGACATCAAGTTGAATGGAAGACGCTCATATAACATAATCCGTTCGGCTGCCCTCATCTCATCAATACGCAGAGGGGAGCTTAATAGCCATTTCAAGCTGTCATACTTTGTTATTACAATCTTTGTTTTGCTTTGCCGATTCAAGAACGCCGCACAGACAGACGACAAACGAATCAAAACGATTTTTAATGACTTCTGTACAAACCGATTTTCTTCGATCGATAACGATAGTTCGGTTGCATTTGAAGTGATGGCGATAGATTCATTCGTAAACAGAAGTCACTCGATTACACTGGCTTAGAAACAATTATTTTTCAAGAGATTTCTCAATGCATTTTTCCCAATGGAGTTTGGTCTTCCAAACAGGCGGGGGGGCGAAAAATACTTCATAAAAAAAAACTCGATAATGGATCAACCGATATGAATAAATTATACCTCGAACTAAACGAAATGAACCTCTTAAAAAATTTCTCTTGCGTAATTTTAAGATCTTTCAAGAAAATACGATTCTGGAGACCTTTAAACTTAAAAAATAAAAAATTATTTTTAAAGAAAATTCATGCAATTTTTCTATTCATCGGTTTCGAAACAATCGATAAAAACCAGATTTTTTTTTTTTTTTTTAATTTGAATTTTTTTATTCAATGTTCATTCCTTATGCTATGTTCTCAATAGGCCGGATTAGGGTTATCGGCGAAACCCAGGGTTTCAAATGTCAAAACACATATAAAAAAAATCATCTAACCCGAAAATAAACCCCGGGTTAACATTTAACTCTGAGGTTAGCGCAGAGTTGCATTTGAAATTTTCAGTTACATTTGCTAACACCGGGTACAAAAACCGGGTAAAAATTTAATACGACACTGGCAGGAAGCTTTCCCGTGCAGAAAATGAGTGGGGAAGGATGCACGTATTTGGATATGTAAATTTTAATCACAGGTCGTGGAACGTTTTGTGATGCCGCTTTCACTATTAGCTCCATTAATCTTTTTTTGTTCCTGCGGATATTGCAATGGTCTTCTAATATTATTGCTTCCAATATTCCTTTGGCTTTTGCAGCTTCTTTAAACATTTGTAATAAAGCAAATTCCATTTTTATTTGCAATTTCTCGATGATATAGTATATCAGATATACCTTGCGCGTTTTTTATATTTCAAACTCCCAAGCCGGACATTATCGCATGCATGTAATGAAAACAGCGGCCATCTCCCAAAAAACTTCATTAACAGTAAGGGTTAATAATGCGAGTAGTCGCAGTATGAATTTTCACCACTTCAGAAGTAGTGAAATTTCCGGCTGGGTCATACGATGTTTGTAAACCTTAACTCGCTCTAACCTGATATGAACGCTTTGAGTTAAAGAATCGGGTTAAGTACTTAACCCCTATAGTGAGAACATAGCATTATATGACATTCAGACGAGCATCGAAATTCCGGTACTTCGGCACTTGGATTTCGTGAAATCCATATCGAAATCCAAGCGTTCACACGACAATATCGTGGACAATATCGCCATTGAGAGGATTTGGTTTGTCAGCCATTTATCTGTTTGCCAGTGCTGCCAATTGTAGGGAAATTTCCTTAAAAATTTTTAGGGATTTTTTAAAACAAAATATCCCTTGTAGGAACAAAAGGACAGATTTCTTAAAATCGGCAAATGTACGGAATTTTTGATGTATTCCAAAATATTTAATAAATTTTTTTTATAAATTTGGTTGTCATAAAATTAAAAATACAATATTAAAACTATGCCAACCTGTGTTTATGTGAAAAAGTTCGGTCGAAGCTATCGTCGATAGTCTACAAATTTGAAAATTGAAATAAATACTATTTGTATAGGCTTTTTTGAATAAATTGAAAACTGTTTTATTTACCGCTACAAGATAAGCCTCATATTTTTAATGAAATCATTTTTACTTGAACCACAACAAAAAAAAAAAACTTAATTTTTGAAATAAACTTTTTATTTTTGAAAAAAAAAAAAAAAACCAAATTTCAAATGACTTTAGTACGATTCGGAGTTCCAGACTTCCCTGAAAGATTCTCAAAATTATTAGCCTACCATATTCATGGCTACTCATACATTTTTGTATGCAAGAAGCATATTATTTAAATAAATAATATAACGATATTTGTGGTAGGGAAAAACGTATAGAATTGTGGGTAGTTTTTTTTTAGTTTGTAGGGAATTTTTCGTTTGCGTGTGGCAGCATTGCCTGTTTGTTTGCCTGTCTTCGATACATATCGAAAAACACAGAGTTGCATTCAGTTTGTTCCGGATTTCTCTTGGGAGTTCATTGAAATCCAATTTCGGAGCGGATTTTTTCATTTGACATTCATTTGTATGGGAAATCCGCTGGATTTCGACTGGATGTCGGCTGAAATTCTCAAATGTGCCGAAATCCCGGGATTTCGATGCCGTTTGAATGCCATATTACCTAACATAATGAAGTGCTAATTTTTAAAATCTATGCACAAATGTTATAAAGTTATAAATTTATAATTGAGGGAATGAATGGCTTCCATCAAATTTTTTTAAGAAATATTTTTTTCATATTTAGAAGGCCAAAATCCTTTAAAAAAAAAAAAAAAAATATATTAAGAAGTCCCGAGAAAAAATGCCTGTTACCTAGTGTAATCGATGTGCTTAAAATCCCCCCGCTGAAGCATGAAATCAAAGCTGAAATGGGTTAGTCCTTAATAAAAGCTAATGTAAACAAGTAAGGGTGTTATAGTCAGGCGAGCCTGACAATAGAATACCCGACACAGACACATAATTTTTAATATCAAGAGGTGTTTAAGGGCATAAGGAGCCCCATATACCGACTTTTGTTAAATTTCTAAATGAAAACCGCCCTTTTGCCACGCCCACTTTTCAAATTTTTTTGGAATTCTAATCGGACCGTTATATATACGCTCAAATTCTAAGTTTCATTGAAATATTTCAATAAAGTCTGATTTTGAGGCATTTTTGGGATTTTTGTGACAGACCCTAGTACTAGAGGTACCCTTAAAAATGGTCCGATCGAAAATTTTTTTGGGAAGGACGTTACTGGCTATGAAGGAAGTATACGTGCCAATTTTTGTTCAAGTCCCATTGGTATTTCGGGAGTAGGAGACAATTTTTGAAACACGCCCCTATGCCACGCCCACTTTTCCAATTTTTTGAAATCGTATTACTTGCCTTCAAACATGTTCAAATATCAAATTTCATCAAAATATCATAAAAAACTTCGATTTTAGAGCAGTTTTTGTGATTTTCGTAACAGACCCTAGTACTGGAGGTACCCCTAAAAATGGTCCGATCGGGTCCGTTCTCGAACTTGTTCTTACTCATGTCCCCGTGAGCACGCATACCAAATTTTGTCAAGATAGCTCAACTTCTTCGATAAGATAACTGTATACAAACAGACGGACAGACAGACGGACCGACAGACGGACAGACGGACATGGCTAAGTCGAATCTCCTGGTGACGCTGATCATTTCTATATACATTTTGTATGGTCTATCTCGACTGGTTCTGGGTGTTACACACAACCACACAAACGCAATATACCCTCGACACAGAGTGTGTCGGGTATAAAAAGACGCAATCACTGCCTTGTGAATCGAGCAAGCATCGAGTATTTCCGTTTAATCGTGTTCAAACATATTGATTGCGAATAGCATACGAAAAGGCTTAATTGCATATGTATGTATGTATGTAGGTACCTACATATAATATTTATTACTTTGATGGGATGAAACATGCAAGCCCCGCCGATTCGTGGCCATGCCATCCGGAACATGACGTGCCACGCTTGTACGTGTTTTTTTTTTGTTTTGTTTTGTTCTCTGTAACGCTTTCTAACACGTAATCGCTACATAATCGCAAATCGACGCAACACGTGCACTTTTCATCATCATAATTCAAAAATTTTCTTATCAGCAAATTGCTCTCTTCGCTCCCCAATGGCTTCTTCGTTGTGTGTGAAATGTTTGTGCTTCTTTATTACGACATCTGTCTCTCTATTTCATTTCGTGTATGTGTGTGCGTGTGTGTGTGTGTGTCTGCTTCGTTCTTTTGCTGTCAGCTTTTTTAATCCAATGAAACAACGCCCCACAAATTGCTACTTGTCGTCTGGGGAGTATCAGTCAAATGCAACTTTCCCGCCAACAGATGCCACAGGTTGCGAGGTCGACGCTTACGGGGCGTGTATAATTTACAGCTTTTCTCGTATCTAAAATTTACCATTCCCTTAGCTTTGCGGTTAAAACATATTTTCATATAGTGACTGGATTTCTGTTTTCTGTTTTATGTTTTCTTTTCTCTGTTCTCTGTTTTATGTTTTCTGTTCTCTAGTTTTTTTTTTTAGTTGGCACTTTTCATACTATGCTTAGAGCTATGCAACGGGGAATCAAGACAACTTATTCGCAATATGAATAGATAGAAAAGTAGAGTCCGTCCTTCAATCCCAATGCGATTAACGTCAATGTCATCCTATTTACTACTTTTGCAATGAGTTGCTTTCTCACAAAAAAAAAAAGTACTTTCTTTTATTATAGCAAGTGCGAATAAAAAATGCCATTTTCAATTGCTCTAAGGTCAAAACGACTTCATGACGGCAAAATATTTCTCGGATTGAATATTGAAATGCGTTAATGTTACGAAAATATTCCGTTTAAATAAAGAATTAATCCTTTCTCGGACGACAGTAGGAAATGACCATTATTCAATATACAAAAAAAAAAAAAAATTAAATAATAAGTAATTTCTTATAATTTCTAGCTAGCGCCTGCATCATATGTCAATCACTTTGTTTTACATAAAGACTTAAGCCCAAAATACAATATTGCGAGAGCCCGAGAGTGCGAGAGTGCGCGACGTCACGAAAATGTTTTGCGTGACGCATTTCAATATCCAATGAGAGTTTTGCGTCACGCAGATGAAAGCATATTTTCGCTTCTAGTAATGCAACATTTGAACCAAGTACCAATCTCACGAGTACCGAGTACTCATAAAAATTATTCCCTTTCACTTGAGTTTAAATTTTAATTCAAAATTTTCAAAATTAACCAAAGCTCGCGAAATATTCTAAAAGCTCTTTTTCACGGAACAGTGAACAGTTTTTGTTTTATTAGTTTAAACGAGTACCCAATCGCGAGTACTCAAAAAATAGGTACATCATTAACCTGTCAAATTGCCTCGCAACGAGAAATATTAAATTTTACAAAGTTTTCTCGGTACGAGGTCTCGCAGTACGATACATTGGAGCTTGACCCATATGATTGAATGTATTGAAATTTGTGTCCGTCTCGTCTCGCGCTCTCGGGCTCTCCCAATGTTGGATTTTGGGCTTAATTTTCACGTCCCCTTGTCGGGGTATTGGGTAAAGTGTTCACCTAGTTCGCACCTCATTGGTTACGATATCGCCTCAGCGCAAAGCTGACGCTCAACGCACAAAGTACACCCTTTATATTTCCACGAATTTAAACTAAGTGAGAATTATAAAAAAAAAAATTTGTGTCAAATTTTCTGTCTTGGTTCTAGTTAGGCTCTTGCTAGCTCCAGGCTAGATTTATCTAGCTAGGCCGTAGCTAGTAACTAAATTTCTCTAGGAAATTTCAAGCCGAGAATTTCATAATTATCGAATATTGTTTATATATTATATCGTTTAGAACGTATTATATTGAAGCAGAAATTCTTTTCCGAACGAATATGTGTCCGAAAGGAGTCCGTAAAATGCAGAGAGTGTGAGACTCAGATATATGAGTCTGAAATGAGAACAAAAAGAGCCCGAAATGAGGACAAAATGAGCCCGCGATGAGACCGAAATAAGTCCGATAAATACAGAGAATGTGAGGCTTAGGCAATGAAGTGCGAAATTAATTCTAAAGTGGCCGCAATGAGACCGACACGAACCAGATATGAGCCCGCAAGGAGTCCGCAATGAGCCCAAAATGAAGCAGACATGAGCCCACAATGAGGCCGAAATAAGTTTTGGTTTTTGGGCGGCAAAAAAAAAACCTTCAAAATACCCTCCGAAAATTCATACACCCCTTAAAGAAACGATATATTTGTTTGTTAATAAATGAGAAAAACATCTTCCCAATGGGCAAAAATTTCCCGCTAATCATAACCAAAAGTCGAAGCAACAACTCAATAAACTTTGTCCATTCTTAAGAGATTTCAAACCTCGACTTAGCTTACGATAAAAAAGCACACCAGCCAAAGTAAAGACCATGATATTTTTTCTTTTTTGGCAGGGATATTTTCATGGCCATTAAATTTCCACCGAAAAGGGACAAGCAAAATAATATGTTTGCATAAGTATATACAATATAAATTCTCATAACTTTGTCATCCTTCAGTGAATTCAAAGGATTTTGTTTCCATGAATTAAAATCCATTTAAACAATTCGAAGAATTATGAATTCAGTAATGCGAAGGCTGCAATTATCTGGATTTTTCAGTTCAGTTTCAAAATGTTAACTTCGCCTAAACAAACTAAAAAAAAAAAAAAAAAAAAAAAAATTTAAAAAAAAATTAGGACACAAATAACGCCATATCAAGGGTACACCGAAATGCACTTCCTTCAAGACAAAAGGACAATAATTTTTCAAATAACGAGGAACAAGAAGCTTCAGGACTTTTGGAAGGCTGCCTTGGCTTACTTTCCTGGCAAATGTAAAATGCTTGTCTGTTCTCCATGGCGTCGCTCTTTGATTCATCATCAGATCTGCAAGAGGGCAAAGTCCTTTTATTAGATTATTTTGTTTTTTTTTTTTTTTTTTTTTTAGGTCACGCGATGGAAGGATGAAGCTGTTCATGTCACAGTTAGAAAAAATTATTGCCTTTGATTGATGTGGAATCAGAGGTAGACTTGTTTTTTTTTTTTTTTATTAGACTGAGAGCATTTAAAAAAAAATACGCCTTTAGGGTTTCTTGCACCTTACAAGAGATTGAAAAATGTGGCGATCAAAATACATCCCTTGTGGAATTTCAACGAATGATTAAGGAACTTCTGCTCTGATATGGTGAGTCGCTTTGACACAAATACTGCAGAAACCAATGTCCAAGATTAGTCAATTTACTAGAGAATAATTTCGTTAGTCCTAGCAACTGTAGAAGAAAGTAGGAACAATTGATTTTTAGATCGAACCGAGGACTTTTCGCAGCTTAAAACCATCGGCTTTGATACCAATGACCACGGTTGCCACTCAAAAATATTTTTCGGGACCAAAATGCATGAGAAAAAGGACCAAAATAACAAAAAAAGGACCAACGGTTTCTTTCTTTCATTGGTATACAAATATTGCTTCCGATAGAGGAAGTTTAGAGAGTTATGGACCAAAAACCAAAAAAATCCGAAAAATTCAAGGCGTCCGATTTGGATGAAAATTTATATATAGAATAAGTGAAAAATTCTAAGAATTTTAGCACTAAAATTAAAAAAAAAAAACTGGTCCCTTTTGGACCAGTTTGGAACTAGACCAAAACTAGTCCTTTTTGGACCAGTTTGGAACTAGACCAAAACTAGACTAGTTGTAATCCGTTCCTTGAAAAAATTTTGACACCAAAATTCTTAGCATTTTACGCTTATTCTATATATAAATTTTCACCCAAACCGTACGCCATGAATTTTTCGGCTTTTTTTTGGTTTTTGGTCCATAACTCTCTAAACGTCCTCTAATTTTTTTTTGGGTTAATGTCTTATAATTGTTCAATATAGCACTGTGGAAAATATAAGCACTATTAAAGCACTCTTTCTCTGGACACGCCACTGGTGAAGCGTGCTGTATTTCCCCTTCTATCAGATAGAGATGTGAAAAAAAAAAGAACAATCGAATGACAAAAAGTTTATTGCCATCTTGTACTTATAAGGCCCATACAACTACACCAGCATGCTGGCACCATCAAGTGATTGGGCCAGCATGCTCGCAGCATATAACACACCAGCATGCTGGTACAGTATTCATTTGTTTCCAAATTTTGAGCAGACATGTCATGGGTACGGCTGGAAAAAATGCCCTTAAAAGGTAAAACGTACACTAAAAGCAATGAAAAAAAAAAATCTTTAAAATATCCAAATAAATGCGCTAAAAAGAGGACATTAAAATCTTTGAGAAATGTCGTATTTTTTCCTCCGATGTCCGAAAATTCCTCTTCGACGCTATCTTTCAATTGAGCAATTTTCACCATACACTACAACAGCATGCTGGTACAATCATGAAAATATCAAAATCTTTTTGATGTTGCACCAGCAGCTGGTACAATCGCACCACAACCCCATACATGCTCAATCAGCTGGCACAATCACTTGATGGTGCCAGCATGCTGGTGTAGTGTATGGGCCCTATTAGGCTGGTGACAATCGATATAATTAGTTACAATCAACAGTGATGTCAACGAATTTCATATTTCGCTTTATGTATACATATATGACATAAAAACATATATGAAAATGGACCAAATGTAAAATAAAGGGACCAGCGGACCAAATGGTAAAAAAGGGACCGTTTTTGGTCCAAATGGACCAAAGTGGCAACCGTGCCAATGACTTCTCTCAATGCAGATAGAAATATGTATTGAAAACAATATTGTCGTATTTAGTTTAAAAGGACTCGACAAAATCCCTATAGGCACTTAAAGATTCTACACTATTTATTTGTCAGAATTATTTCTTCTTTTTTTTTTTTTTTTTTTGTTCAGTGCCCATCGCAAGCTCCTTCGCCTATGAGGACAAATGAAAATAGAGAAAACTCAACGAATTCGTTGGAACTCCTTGGCTTTTTCCTTTATTATGTTCTCTCATTACGGATTTGCATTTTCGAGCGTTTTGTGAAAAATGTGAAATACGAAAATCTGAGCTCAAGCGTTAATTAAGGTTCTTCCCCTAATGACAAAGTAGCATAAATTGAAAGGTCATTTGGTGAAATCGAATGGATTCTGAGCTCATTAGCATTAATGGTCAACCAAATTCGATTTGAGAGCAACAGCAACAGAACCGGAAAAGCACAACGTCGTCGCAAAACTCTTGACAATGCTCCACTGTAAATATTCAAGTGTAAAAACATTTTGTCAAACGGAAATAAAAAAAGAACGAAAAACTCGAAAAATAAACAGAAAAAACGTTACAAAAAAAAAACAAAAGACCTTTAAAAAAAATCCGGTCATTCCGATGAAGCTAATTTGAAATTAAAAAGAGCATTCCAGATAAGAAGATCAAATTGACAAAATTACAGTTGAGTACTTTTGCTAAGCGGAAATTGTTACAGGTACTCGGCGCTTTTCAAAACAACGTCACAAGCAGCCAAAATGACTTAAATCTTAAGCCAAAGAGTAGGCCGTTTCGAAACACTTTTTCCTTAAAAGGTTTCCCTTTTCTCCCTCCCTCTCTCTTTCGCTCTATCTCTTTTGCAAAGCAAACAAAATTAAAAGGTAGCAACAAATAAGGATACCTCTACAAAAAAAAAAAAAAAAAGATTTCAAAGAGTACACAAGACCTTTTTCAACGAACAAGAAAAAAAAAAAAAAAAAAAAAAACAAAACAAAACAAAGAAAGAAAAGAAAACCCGAAATGCTTCCCTCGGGTATTATCCGCGCGCGCGAAAGGACGAATGTCTTGCCAAACGAAAATGTGAAAATGCTTTTCCAAACCGTGTGTACATACTATTTAGTACACATAACCGGTCATAATTGGAAACAGTAATGTCTTCATGAAAGGGTTCAAATAGGACAAGCCGAAAAAAGAAAACTGCGCCCGGAAATGAGAGACATTCGTAGCAAAAAGTATTTCAAAATAATCTCGCCTGCGTCCTGCAAATAAAAAAAAAAATACAAAAATAAAACAAGACTTCAACAGCATTGCGCTTTCGCGTCCACTTCAACTTTCTAAATTTACGAATTATGCCCAGCTAAATGCTTTAAATGGGAAGAATAATTTCGGAGATGCAATAAAAAACAACAAGAAAAAAAAAAAAAAAAAAACAGAAAAACCAGAATAAAAAACATTGTGGACGAACACGAAACAATACGGGTGTGATAAACGGAGCAAATAAAAACAGAAGAAACCTTTAAATAGACACACAAATATCACTTAAAAGGAAAAGCAACGAAGAGAAATAAAAGCACCCAAAAAAAAAAAAAAGAAAAAATAAAGGATCATCAATTCAAACCCTTTCTATTTGCCTTTTTTCTTATGTCTGCAATATGCCTTGTTATTTCGGGGACAAGAAAAAATACGCACACACTCATATACACATACACACAGCCGCAATAGAGTGGGCGAAAAAAAGTATTCTTGACGATTACTCATTTCACCGATGTCATCGAAATTTCTCATATAAATAAGCTCTTTTAAGCATCTATTATCCTCTCAATTCACAAAAACAAATTTATATTTAAATCAAAATTTCAAAAAAAAAAAAAAAAAAAAAAAAAAAAACAATCATTTCATACTCTCTAGCCTCGATGTCTCGACCGACGTATACGCAACGCGACTAGCATTACCCAGTTGTAAAAATATTCATGAAAGATGCATGAATCATGCCTCTTAAGGGTGCTTTGCATGCATGCCAAACTTCCATGCCTATTCATTTCTTTTTCTTAAGGCTTGTCATAGGAAATCATGCATAGACGAAAAATGTTTTATCAATGTTTGGGAACCCATGAAATATGTGTTCCCTACTATGCATGATTCAACAATGCTTGAGAACACATGAAACATGTGTTCCCACGAATGGTTGGTTCAACAATGTTATTTTGTTTTTTAAAAATGAAATAAAATTATAAAAAAAAATTTTATTTTTAATGTTTTGTTTTTTTTTCTTATTTTGCTTTTTTTCTTTATTTATAAACTTTTTACTTTTCTAACTTTTTTTATTTTTTTCGTCTCGTCCGAGAATCGAACCACTGACCGCTCGGTTGGTAATTCGGTGTCTTTACCATTACACTGTATAGGCAAATTGAATTTTCTTGTCAAAACGCTAACTTGAGTTTTTTGTTGATCAAGTTTGCTTTGAAACGCGCGCATAGAATTTTCAAAGAAAAAAAATTTATTCTCAGCAAATATTTAAAAAAACATTTTAATATGGGAAAAATTTAAAAAAAAAAATATTTTGTTGCAAGATTTTCTATTAAAAAAAATTAATTAAAATGAAAAAAAAAAAAAAAAAACTTAGATAATTAAAAAAAAAATTTTTTTTCTCAACAGAGCCAGGGCTCGAACCCGGCTCAGTCGGCTGGAAGACCTAGCATTTAAGCACTAGGCTAGCTTCCCTTCGGCGGCGCGGCGATCAGAATGTGAACATGAAATCCACGCACCATGCATGATTATCAACGCATGAATCTGAAAGCTACGGGCATGCATGTTTTTTGCAGCAGGGAACGCATGAATCATGAAAACTACGGGCATGCATGATTTTTTGCAGCGAAGGAATACATGAATCATGAATGCTATGGGCATGCATGCTTTTTTGCAGCAAAGGAATGCATGAATCATGAATACTATGGGCATGCATGCTTAATTTTCCAACTGGGTAAGATCAATGCATAGTACATTGCGTATACTACGCTCGAGCAATCTTGATAATCTTGAATAGATATCGTTCATTAGAAAACAATAGCAGAAACGAAACGAAACGAAACGTATTTCAAATTTCGATATAATCTCCGAACGTATTGTGGCCTAAAAATAATCTTTTTAATGTCCCATCAATGTGAATTCAATACGCTTGAAAACTATGGACTTTCGACCGATACCGATATGACAGAAGAGCAACGAATATTGTCCTCGGATCAAAATCGCAGAATCGAAATGATTAATGGCTTATGGATCTTTCTTCGATTTCAAATTTTGATCTCATAACGCGACGCGAAAGAAAACTTTCGACTGTGGTCCTCTAAAATGTTCTTCGTCCGGGAACTCTCAAGGCCTCGCAATGTGACGATGTTTTGAATGCGTTCCGTTCGCACACAATCGGTCGACTACAAATAAAGATACGATTATGCATGCGATTCAAGGCGAAAATTTTAAACATAAAATATTTCCCTTGGGAATTCATTCTCTTTTCGTGTTGAGCATGAATTTCAAGTATTTGAAAATTAAGCGAATGGATGCGGATGGATATCAAATGGCATTTCTAAGACGTCTGCCGATTTTGAACCTTGCCTTCGAAATATGATTGCAAAATTTTCTTTAAACAGACGAAAATTTAAATATTCATGAAGATTACCTTCTCCCTCCTCCCTCCTCCTGTTCCGCCTTCTCCGCCTCCTGCGCCTCACTTTGCACGTCCCCTTCTTGCAGCACATTGAACGAGTCCAAAGCTAAACAGTGCTGAGCTAAGCGAAGAATAGAAGAGCATAGCGGAGCAGAGCATCGAGTAGTCCAAAAGCGAAGATATCTCGCCTTATATAAGTAAGTACATACGTAGGTACGTTGGTACGTTGTGTTTATAGAGCTTGTCAAGCAAGAAAGGCTGTTGAGAGCAATCGACTAAAACCGAAATGGATGGCAAGGCAAGGCAAGGAGAACGTGCAGAATGGTAGGGAAAGCATAGCCAAACACAGTTGGTGATACTACGTGACAGGGTTTAAATTTACTTTCAACGGGGCCCGCTTAACGAGCAAAGTGAAAAGCAATAAAATAAAAATTACGCACGTTAAGCTTCGACTTCGAGTTCATAGAACTAAACGCAGCGACGACGACGACGACGACGACGACGACGATCAGGACGAAGACGGGAACGACGAAAAAGAAAAAGAAGAAGTAATAGTGAAAGAAAAGTTTCCATTTAACAAAAGCAACTACGTATCGAGGCACGAACCATTCAATGATTATTTACATTATGCGGATGCAGGAAAGGTAAGAGGCGAGGAGAGCAAAGAATTCGGGAATATCAATTTTTTTCGGGGCAAGAAATGGCACAAAAATTAGAGTTCGCTCATTTCGTATGCAACAATCAAAGCGAACTCGTAATTAACAATTGAATTTTTAAACAGAAGATTCGAAGATACCCGAAAAAAGAAAAAAATCAAAACAAATAAACAAATTTCCAAAAAAAATAAGAACACGCACACACATCCGATAGATGTCTACATCTACTTATATATTAATAATTTTCGAGAATTTTATCCGCATTTCTGTTGCCTTGCGACTCTTGGACTTTAGGGTGCGTAGCAAACGAACTGGCCGAATGTGCTCAAATGTGCTCAAAAATCAACAAAAAATTCACCAACCCCTTATCGCATACGAGCCCAGACATGGTTTCTGCCAAAAAAAAAAAAAAAAAACAAACCGAAGCATAGATACAATTTGATGAAAAATGATATATAATTGTTTTTGGAATCCTTAACAATACCATATTTTTTCACTTTTTTATAGGTATGTCATGAAGAAAATGGGTTAATTTCTGGCTGCTTTAAGAGAATGCGAAATATCTACTTCTACCTCTATGTAAGTACTTCAAGCTAGAAGGGACGCACTCATGGAGGAGGTTTAGGTGTTCAAACCCCCTGTAAAAGCAAGTTCAGATTTAGATTAAAATTTTTTGAGTGATCCCTTTCAACCTTCTAGTGCTTAACAGAGCCCCAAGGCTCTCTTTACGAAACCCTTTTAAATGGCAAATGTAACAAATTTTTATGTACAAAAACCTTTTTTAATGGTTGATAATAGATGTAGCAAAATATTTGTAGAAGCTTCCTGAGAAGAAAAAGACTCATTGAACTCATTTAAATTTTAGTTTTTGTATCAGACTACACTGAAAGAAATATCGGCAGTAATATTGAATAAAAATTTTCGTAAATATTTGAATACGAATTTTAGTCAATATAACGAAATTTCTTCATGCTGACGAAAATACTTGTTATATTGCAGAAATTTTGTGAATGGAACGAAAAAAAATTCTTCAATATGAGTTAAATAGTTTAATTAATATAACAAAATTTCTTCATAGGTATGAAAACATTTCTTCATACTGAAGAAATTTTCTTACATATGACAAAAGCTTTCGTAGACATTTTAAAATTTAGAATTTTCGTATAAATGAAGAAATTTCTTCAATATGACGTAATTTGTTTGTTGATATCAAGAAATTTCGTTAATATAACAAAACGTATTCGTGAATATAAAGAAATTAATTTCATAAATATGAAGAATTTTTTTCAATATGACGAAGAAATTGTCTTAAAATTAATTTATATATTAAATATAACGAATTTATTTCGTATAAATAAAGAAATTTCTTCAATATGACTAATGTAATTCTTGAGATATGAAGAATTTCTTCAATATTACGAAAAAGTGAATATTTTTAAGAAGTTATTGGGGTTTGATGTGAGTCTTAAGGCGGAAGATTCAGCGTCATAAGCAAAGTTCGTCGATGAAGTTAAAACGCGTTTTTTTATGGAAGCAGAGAAATTGTGTTTAATTTGAAAATTGAAAGAAAATATTGCTCGCGTTCAAAATCGCAGAAAATCTGATAGGTGTGTATTAAGTCACATATATTTTGCGAAGTGTTCCGTGTTTAATAAACTAAAATTTTTTAAAGTGCCACATTGACGGGGAGACGCTTCTGCATATGAGTGAGGTTCATATTTCGTACTGCATCCGGTGACACTGGAAGTTGATACGCTGAAAACAAAAACTCAGCACAATATCTAACTTTTTAATGCTTAATTTTGGAATATAATTGTAAAATATAGTACAGAAAATATATATCTATATATAATATTGATCTTTGGAGGCATTATAAGAAACGCAATAATAAATAAAAATAATATTAAAATTAATTTCGATGTAATTTACTTTGACTTGAAATTTTAGTTCAAAGTATATTTTTAAGGAAAATGCTGCATTATTTTGAAAAATTTCTTTAAGTCCTTTCATAATATTTTAGCATTTTCGTCCTTTTAACCACACAATCATATATACATAAAATTGTTTTTTAATTCTTATCGCGAGTCTTTATTTAGTCAATCATTATTGCTTGCAATGAGAAAGTTAATATACTGTTTTGTGTGTTTGATATTTGGACGATTTTCTTGTCTATAAAAAATAGCAGATGTGAGATAGACGGGACTCACAACAGTTAATACATATGATGAAATTTTGAAATATATAAATATGAAGAAATTTCTTCAATATAACGAAGCAGGGTTGCGTATTTCAATAAATTTCTTCATATTGAAGAAAATCGTTCGTAATATTGAAGAAATTTATTCAGTATCAATAATTAGTTTCGTAGATATGAAGAAATTTCTTCAATATAACGAAGCAGGATAATATACTTGAAGAAATTTGACTAAAATAATTTCGTAGATATGAAGATATTTCTTCAATATAACGAAATTTTTTTCCTGATTTGAATTTCTTCATATTGAATATCGTCTTTATTCATATTGATTGCTTTTTTTAGTTAGCTCTATTTTTACTGCCGTTTCTTCAATAACGCAGCCCATTTCTTCAATATTACCTACGGATTTTTTTCGGTGTACCTTTCTCAGCCTTGGTTATATACGGAGTGCTCCGAAAAAGAGTCTTAAAGAGCACTTAGGGAGACCAAACGAGTGATTTATATTTTTATATCTGAAAGAGAGTCCAAAAACAGACTCTTATGGAGCATTCTAGCAATCATGAAAGATAAATTTTGAGATACAAAAAAGTACTCTTTGTCCATAATAGGCTCCTTTATATAGGCTGCTCTTTTCTCCCAAAAAAAAAAAAACCTAATTTAGAGCTAATGTCGGAGCATTTTAGGAGCCTTTACGATGCAGAAAAGCAGGCTTTAAGAGCTCCGTGCGGGCTCTTTTGGTTGGCTGGGTTGTTACGCTGAAAAAAATTATCCCGATAATATTCTGCCCTTATTTTAAAGACGTTAGCGTTAGAGGGTTAACTAGAGCGCAAAAGAATTTCCATGAAAATGACAACAAACAAAAAAAAAAAAGATTAATAGCAATGAAAAACCGCCGCCAAAGGCTTCAAATTGATTTCCCTAAAATATGTCCTTAAGGTCTTTAATTTATGCTGATTAAACTCCTTAAAAATATCTCTTTTTCAGGAGGTTTTTTTTTTTGAAAATTTGTTCGCGTTCCGAGTGCGTTTTTATAAGATTCAGTCAAAATAAACTCACTTTGTGCTCTTTCAGGAGAAAACACGATTATTTGCTTTGTGCTGCTACACTCCTCCTTCTCCTCCGTTTTGAGGTCGAAAGAAGTGCTCTTTTTGATACGTCCATTTGAAGCTCGCATGTAAGGACATGCCGTTCTACGAAGAAATACAAAATGCATGAGGCTCAGAGATCCATTACTCTAAATGGCACAATCCAAGATTAATCTTTGGATGATCCAATTATTCACTGAGCTTTTACAAGATCCCCTCAGCTCTCGAAAGCCTTGGTCAAGATGTATTTATATGGATATACCTACCATATGGCAGTGATCTGGGGCTCGGGGTTTTCTGACTTTCATAAATTTAAAGCATACTTTATGGAGTACAAATTTTATTTAACTCACATAAAGTTAAAATTCAAATCGATTTTTACCTTCGATATGATTTTTTTTTTTTTTTTTGAAGTTAGGAAAGCGGTTTTAAGTTCAACTTCGCTAAATTTATTCGCAAAATGTTGATAAGAAAAAAACTTTTGCCCCATAAAGTATACATTATATTTATAAAAGTCAACAAAAAATTAGTCCTGGGAGTAATATAAGTATTTCAATGCATACTTTTGGGTGCTGAATTGAAATATTTTCTGTTGCCCAAATTTTTCAAATGATTTTTTGGGCATGAGTCAAAGTCAAAGATATTGAAAACGTTTCTCGAATGCACGAATTTAGATAATTTCATTTCATTTTTTCATCGTTTTTAACGAAATTTTTGTCGGTTTTTGGGAATTTCTTTTCTATTCTTAATAATATGGTTTTTTTTTTTTTTTTTTTTTTTTTTTTTTAACAAAACCAGAATTCCAGCCTTCGTGCCATCCAATTATTTAATTATATTTGCAATTAGTCGAATAGCGAGAAAAAAATTCCAAATAATATGATTAAAGAGGAATTTCTCCTTTAAATCTCTGTTGAGAAAAATTTCAATTATTCATGTTATTTTACAGTTAAGTACTTTAGGCCTAATCAAAATTCCTCGAAACTCAAAAGAGAGAAGAATAATAAAAAATAAAAAAAAATCAGTACTCCTTCGAACAAATGAACGCAAATGACCTTAAATTAATGGAAGACGAGTCCTTTCAATGCGCGTCTCATTCGAAGGCTAATTGGAAGGCTAGGGACATGAAAGATGACCCGAAATTCGCTTTCGCATTAACATACAAATTTTCTTGAATTTTTATGAGTCTTATTAAGTACTTAATTTATGCACTTTCATGAATGAATCCTTATGACGACTGCACGGAACGCGAAAAAAAAAAGGAACGAACGAAGCGAAATAAAACATTAAACAGCTAAAATTCATTATTTCTCATTTTCATAGAATGGATGCGTCAAAAAATCTTCATCAAGGCGAACTGATACGAGCATCCTTAAGAGCAAAAAAAAAAAAAAACTAAGCAGAGGTATTCCTAGACACAAAAACATTTTCACAAAGACAAGAAAGCAAAGACAACAAAACAAAAAAAAAACAAAAAAAAAATGGTGAATTAGACGAAGAAGTATGGCCGCAAAAAAAAGTAATTAAAAGCAAAGCGATACGAGTAAGGCACAAACACACACACACACACACACACACCACCGATGGTGTGTACGAAAAGAGCATTAATATATTATACGCGCGCCTGGTGGCAGCCAAAGTTCTCATGAACCGCAACAATGCACAAGAAGAAAATGGCGAACAACAATGGCTGCGACTGTCGAAAAATGGAAGAACCTTTGCGACGAGATAAACAATTTTGGGGGGCACCGAGAATGGCGTATTTTATACGAAACCACATCGGCGTCTTTGGAGGCGGCAAACGATGGTCCTGGTTCTAATGTTGGTGCTGCTGGCGGCCGGGAGGAACCTGCGGGGACGCGATTTGGTCCAAAGCGGAGCTTTTTATGGGAGCTTTGCGAGGACAAGTGAAATGTTCTAAAAATATTTTGAAAACCGCGTGACACGGCAATAAAAACGCCGCCGATAACGCGGAAAGAGAACTTTCAGCCAGCTTGAAAAACTCTTTTCGCCCCGCTGCCAACAGCAACAACAACAACAACAACAACAACAACTACAACAAACCGAAGGCGCTGGCGTTCTTCAAAAGCCTATTGCTTGACATTACGCTATGTGCGACCTAAATGGGTGGAAGATAATTATTTGAATTCCTCACTCAGCGTTGTAATTTGTTGTCGCGTAGCGTAAAGTATCTAAGCAAAATGACTATGACTGTATGCCATGCGGCCCCGCGACCGCTCGACCCCCCCCCAGCCGACCACTTTTCCTGTGTTAAATTGCGTTGCCCTTTGTAGTGTGCAGAGTGTAATAAGGACTTTGTTTCCGTATGAATCCGTAACTCCGTGGGCTCAGTGCCGAAAAGGTCATAAAAAATTAATCTTTAACTGTCATTTAGAATGATTTCCTTTTCCCGTTTTAGACTCTTAGTCGTAAGTTGAACCGCAAACACGCCACGCGTGGCATCGCAAGCGCGCACAGACACACAATGTCACAAACGCACAAAATGATGCCGCATAAAGAGAGGACGACAATATTCGCTGGTTGTCACATCAAATATCGGCATTGATATGAAGCAAAACGCTTATCCCACACACTCGAACATTAATGGTGGAAGGAAAATCTGTTTGATGGATCTAAGGAGTCAAAGAGACAATTCGAGTTGATCTCTATAGGAAATTATTTGAGCTTCAAACATAAAAACTAAAAATAATCACACACGACATTTGAACGCATGCGTGAGTATTTTTGTCTACGCATGTTTGGTAGCCGATTTAAAGATTCCGCTTCGTTAGCTTGGAGGAAGCAGGTTTTTTTCCCACACAGATTCTTATAAGGACCATGAATTGCTCCGGAGTTCTTAAGTCATTTTCCTTTGGGGTCACACTTCTCACTTCAAGTTATATATGGATGTATATCTCCAGGGATCCAAGATATCATTGAGAGGTCCCGATATGTTTATAGCCATTTTCTCGAAGGCTGGCATTACTGACACACTCTATGTCGAGGGTCTATTGCATTTATGTGTACGTGTGTTACACCCAAAACCAATCGTAGTGTCTGTTTGTCTGTCTATATATCTGTCTGTCTGTTTGTCTATCTGTCTGTCTGTCTGTCTGTCTGTCTATCTGTCTGTCTGTCTATCTATCTGTCTGTCTGTCTATCTGTCTATTTGTCTGTCTAACTGTCGGATGTGTATTGTCAGTTTATAACACCCTTTCATAGTGGTCTCCATTCTTACTGGCCACTGCCTCTTTGGCAGTCATGCGGCGAGACTGGGGGTTCCACGCAACAATTTTTGCCGCTCATGCGGCTCTGAAGAGGAGGAGGAAACGGTCCTCCACCTGATGGGTCAATGCCCCGCTCTCGCAAGGGGTCGCTATTCTTTTCCAGCTTAACCGAACTCTCTGAACTTAAATTGTCGGATATAGTGACGTTCATAAGGAAGTCTTCTGGGCTTCCCAATACTTTATAAGGGGTAATAGTGTCTTTCGTGGTACCACAACGGGCCTCTTTTGTGCCTAAGTGAGCATATGGCTGCCACTCCTACCTACCTACCTACACCCTTTCATTTTTTTTTTTTTTTTTTGTTACAGCCTTCACAATGTTGTGAAGGACCCCGAAGGACACATATCCCAAAATCTTCGACTTCGAGAAAAATCCTTAAATTTTCCGATTTTATTTTAAATTCCCAATTTTTCCCTCAA
The DNA here is from genome assembly GCA_020466095.1 of Chlorops oryzae. NCBI lineage: Eukaryota > Metazoa > Arthropoda > Insecta > Diptera > Chloropidae > Chlorops > Chlorops oryzae. The sequence continues at coordinate 6,450,352 of CM035806.1, read as the reverse complement.
GGTTTAGTAAGTAAAAGATTGCTTTGAAATCGAATGCACTCGAAGAAATGAAATAAATTTTTTTTTGAATTCTCCATTTATCCGAACAGTCTGAATTCTTGGACTTTGCTTTGCCCAAAGACGCGAAAGCCGAAAAATTCTTCACATTAAAGTCTTCATTTGTTTTAACAATTGAACAAATCGCATTTATTTGCCCTTGCAGGCGAAGATTCTCATCAAGGATTTCTCATACGGAGATCCTTTCGCGTATAACCGAAGAATTCACATCCACGCGTAGATACTCTCAATGTTATATATATATATGCGAAGGGGTACACTTCGAGGCGGATAACAGGCGTGTGCCGATTTCGAAGTGTCTCACAGTCTGAATGACGTAGTGGATGAAAGGACATAAAATGCTTATAATTAATGGAAAAAAGATTATGACAATTATTTGCAGGCAAGTAAGACGGTTTGTAATAATCTTGAGCAGAACTTGAAGGACGATAGAACGGGCGGATGGATGCTCAAATGTGCTATCGTTTGTTACACTTCTTCTCGAGCCTTGAGTCTCGCTTCTCGATTTCGGAGTAATTCAGTTTGCTTCTAAGGATTTTTGGGAAGGTGTATGTGATTCGAATCCAGGCCACAATGACTGGTCAGTTCTTTTTTTTTTTAATTTATTTTAGCCCTATTTTTTGTGATACAATTTCCAGCCCTTTTGTTTTCGCTTTTATTACTGTCCTGCAGTCTTTCTTTTTTCTATTATTTTTTGAGGAGAATATTTTGAGATGCTGTCATAGATATGTATGTAGGAAAGTCTAAATCTTATGAGAGGAACTTTCAAAATTTTGACCTTACTTTAGAGAAGGTTTTTTTCTTTTTCCGTTTCGCTTTTTCTTGTAGTCATAATTGTCATTAATTATATTTATTGTCGGAAACTGGGCATAAAGCACTTCGCTTGCATCTAACAGGAACTTCCTGTCGTACCCGCAAAAGGGTACGCGTCTTTCATGCAGTTCCGCTTCCGAGCTAAGCAGGTCTCGCTCGACAGGACTGCACAGCGACAAGACGACCAAGAAATTCGTTCGTTCTCATGCACGAGCATGTTTGTTTGTATGTCTGTCTGTCTGTTTGTATGTATGTATGTCCTTTCGCAGTGAGTGCTGCAGATGCAAGACTCTTCGTCTTCATTTCCGGTAAGCGTCATGCAAAGATGAATGACCTAACATGACAGCCACAAATAGCAACAACAAACCGAGCGGACGCGTGCTGCAAAATTTTTAAGAAGTTTTTTGCCACAAACAAAAAAAAAAAAAAAAAAAAAAAAAGGAGCCATGAAAGCGCAAGGTAGGAATGAAAAATCTAAGGGACGCGAGAGCAGCCTTAATAAATGCCGTGCGTAGCCATTGTGCTCGCCGTGTCTGTGTCTGTGCCAGTGTTTGTATTTGTATTTGTGTTTGTGCACGCCGTTGTACTTAAATTGGTATGGAGTATTAGGAGAGCCATTTCTGCGAAACTTAAGATAAATGTGAGTTGTGCTAACTTGCTACACACTTTAGTCTGCGTTATCCGACTTCAACTTTCGCAAACGTGCAGGATAACAAACTTAACAACAACAACAACAACAACAAGCAGCAGCTGGAACGGCAGGAACAGTAAGAGCAGTTAAAAGGCAAACAAAAAATAATCCCAACTTACACAACAGAAACACCATCGGTTTCTTCTTCTTCTTCGACTTTGGCTTCGGCTTCGGCATCGTCTCCTACGATAGTCAACAAGCTGAAAATCCATACTTGCGTGCCTTGAACCAGTTGTGGAAAAATCTCAGCAAAGCTAAGTGCGACTTTGGGTGAAAAATACAAAAAAAAAAAAAAAAAATTACGCAGCCCAGAAATCGAGTGGCATTCGCGATGGGTTTCAAGAGCGTCGCCTCTCTCTCTCTCTCTCTCTCTCTATCTCTGTCTCTCTCTCTTTCTCTCTCGCCGACCGTGCGGGTGGGAGTGAGATTTTTTTGGCCTTTAAATCGCCAAAGTTTGAACACAAAAGTTAAGACTTGAAATCGTAATTATAATTTTATTTCATTTACCGCAAATGCTCGTTTCCAGCACATTTGCAATGCGGAGCACCAAAGCTTACCCACACACATTCGCTCAATCATGCGATCTCCAGTAAAAGTATATATGCTCCATATGCAAAATTTTGCGTACACTCTAGCACATCCATAGATCTACATAAATGCGGTAATGTGTTCGTTTGAAACGGGGGACTCCCGCTCTCAATCGTTACTCATACGACGTGGCGGGCCAACACTCCGTGTGACAAAAGTTTCTCAGAAATCTGCATATGAAATTTTTGGTAATTTTTATTTTTTATTGTATTTTAATTTTTTTTTTTTTTAATTTTGAAGGCATCAGTTGGTCCTGATAGTTAAACATTTTGGTTTTGGTGGCAACTGAGCTGAATTAATTTTGTGTTATGCAAATTAAAATGATTCGTTGGACATTCGACCATATTCGAGATGTGTGACACCTTCATCAACATCAGCGATTCATGTTGTAATGTAGGTACCCTGCAGGAAATTTCAATAGTGAATCTATATTCTTTCTCTACTGACTGCGTCAACAGTACTACTGACCAGCTATACCCGTCGCAATGCTTTCCGTTATTGACATTTAACATTGAGTTGTCATTGAATGTCAACAGTAGACCGAAAAACTATTGACGAACTATTGACATCGGTAGCTATTATGTAGACAAAAAGGAGTACTCTTTCGCTTTATAAGGCAGACACGTTGTTGACATGGTCAATAAAGATGAACTATACCTCTTGACAGTACAGTTTCTCTAATGACACCGCCCGTAAATACTGTTGACGTTGGAACTAATTCTCTTGTCTATATTGACGTCAATATAGAAATGGGGCCATATGGCGACAGGCTTCCTGCAGGGTACCTATTTTACATACACACATTCTCCGAGCCGATATTTCGAATCAATTTAGACATTATATCCTTTTGAAAAGAAAAAAAAAACAACTGAATTTTTCAATTCAAACTTGTATTATTTTATATATATAAAACGGAGTAGGCCGTGGTAGCGTTGAGGATTCGGCGAAGGCAACCCAGTAGGATCCGGATTTATAGGGTCCTCAGACTGAACTGTGCATAGATAATCTCCCAAATTCTGATGGTCTTTTATTACGGCTGTTTTTTCGGAGAGCCAACGCAATATTGTTCGCGTTCGACTTCTGTCACCTTTATTAACCCTCATTCATCCTTTAGGGTCAAAATTGACTCTATTCAAATTTTAACTCGATTTATTTATATGTATGTTTGGCTCCGAACTATCCAAGATTTCTTTACTTGGTTTTTTTTTTTCTCCTAAAAATCTAGATTTTGGTTTCACTTGGAATTTTTCACTAGAACTTCAGTAGTTCAGCAGTTCAAATTCGATAGAAAATTTGAGGGACGAATGAGGGTTAATCTCCTTTTCCAAATCACTTCCCGCATCTTTTACTGTGTAGCCTTATTCCGAAAGCCCACTTCCACACATCGTCCGTGTAGTTCGATTCTTGAAGCCTATTTTTACCTCGCTCTCGAAATGACGCCGAAATGACGAAACAGTTTAGTCTGATAAGAAGAGTTTACAATCGTTTACATATATCCAGGATATGTTGCCACAACGACATGCATATACAAATATCCGAATTGAGTTGTTTTAGAAAACTCCTTATATCTCTGCAAAGATTCTGGCAACGATGATCAGATTTGACATAGACTTACAGAATTGTTTGTCCATTAATCTCAGATATCGAGTTTTAAAAAGCGCTCAATAATGGCTGAGCTATTTTTATTCAAAGTAAAAAAAAAAAAAGGTCAATTTTGAACTATTTTTTATGAACATAACAAATACTTATATTGAGTTTGTATGGAAAACTTTGATCCCTGAAAAAAAGTTGATCAACGATAAAAAAAAAAATACTCAAATAATTTCTTATGGTAAATAATCGAATTATGAGGTGCCCCGAGAGAAAAACGACCACCCTAACCTACATATAATTACATAGACATTTGAGTTTCCCAGGAAACCCAAGATCAAGAATATGACCAAAAATGCGGAATGAATCCATTTTCGTGGATAAAAGTGGCGAACGAGGATAAGAAGGAGAAGGAAACGGAAAGGATTCGAAAGATTCGCCATTTCAGAAAAGGACAGGAGTAAATACGAAAAAAAACAATCATTCAGTTCAATCGGGAAACTTTGGTTGGAAGGACCTGCCCTGCTTTAAAGAGCTGACATGACAATTTTCGATACGAATTTTTTATACAAACAGTGCCAGTCATTCATAACTAATTGAGAATAAGCGCTATAGCTGCGGCTCCCAGAAGAGTTGTTAATTTTCGTAGAGGTTCCCATTGCGCAGTTTCCTTGAAAAATCCTTGAAAAATTCTTTTAAGTAAGCCATTTTTCAAAATTTTATATCTCAAAAACTAATTAAGATAAAAAGATGAAACAAACGACGACTGATAGCTAATAAAACAAGGCATTTAAAAATACTCCTTATTAATTTTACACAGAGAATAATTTTTCCAAAAAAATAAAAATTTATTTCAGTGTATTCCACTTCATGCGACATTTTCTAGTTTTTTTTTTAAAAACTTTCCCGTAATTTCATCAAAAAAAATGTCATCAAAATGAAAAAGTAGTTTTTTGAGATATTTACAAAAACCTTAGTGCATATATTAGGTGTAGTAAAAAGAAATCCATTATTTTTGCATTAAATTGAGGGCTTTATTTAAGATAGTTAGAATGGCCCGATTTAGGTCAAATTGCGCCGTTTTTTCGATAACTTGTTGCCATTTTAAAGGTAATTTCATTATGCCTCTCTCATAGAAGCCCCGTTCCTATTAGCAAAAAATTGAGACAGTCGAATTTTCAGAAGCCTCTCTTGAAGCGAATGTTTCACCAGACAAATTGTTCGCCATGGACAGGAACAGATGGTAATCACTTGGTGCCAGGTCCGGACTATAAGGTGGATGCAGAAGAACCTCCCAACCGAACTCCCGGAGCTTCTGGCGAGTCACTATCGATGTGTGTGGCCTGGCGTTGTCCTGATGGAACACAATTCCTCTCCTATTGCCAAAGCTGGCCGCTTATGGGCGATTGCTTCCTTCAGGACGGTCCAATTGTTGACAGTAGAGTTCCGAGTTAAGAGTTTTGCCGTATGGGAGCAGCTTAAATAGATAATTCCCTGCCAATCCCACCAAAACAACCAAAACCTTCCTGGCCGTCAATCCTGGCTTGGCCACCGTTTCCGCCGGTTCACCGTGTTCCGACCACGACCGTTTTCGCTTGACGTTGTCATAAGTGACCCACTTTCATCACCAGTCACCAACCGCTTCAGAAATGGGTCGATTTTGTTGCGGTTCATCAGCGATTCGCAGATGGAAATTCGGTTCTATGAGGTTTTTTTGCGTTAACTCGTGTGGCACCCATACATCGAGCTTCTTTGTGTATCCAGGCTTATTCAAATGGTTCCAAACGGTTTTTTGTGCAATCTTTAGCTCTTTTGCAATCGAAACAGTGCTAACATGACGGTCGGACTCGATAATTTCCATGATTTTATGGACATTTTCGACAATTGGCCTTCCATTGCATGGTGCATCCTTGACATCGAAGTTACCGGAACGGAATCGACGAAACCAAAATTGCGCATGATTGGCTGTTACAGTATCAGGTCCATAAACGCTATTCACATTTTCAGCCGACTGGCTTGCGTTTTCTCCCTTATCGAAGAAAAACTGTAAAATGTAGCGAAATTTTCTCTTTGCTGATGTCCATCTTTGACAAGCTCTCAAACAAAACTGAATCAATCAATCAAAAAAGTGTCAAAAAGCTTTTTTAGTAGGAACTGTCATCTTTCTAATGCCCCTAGCGGAACACGATCGGACTTATACAACGCGAGATGCAGATAAACGCCATCTATTGGAAAAATAATGGATTTCTTTTTACTACACCTAATACATAAATACATAACAACTCTCAGTGTTGATATGCTCCAGCAGACGTGTGTAAAAGGCATCACTCATACGGCATGTTGGACAAAATTCATATGTTCGTTTATATCATGAAAACAAGATAGCGCCACTTGAGAGAGGAAACCTCACAAACTCAAAATCGCGATTCGTTGTTGTTGTTTTCCCATGCTAAACCGGCTTTTTACTTTTTTGAATAGCATGGGAAACAACAACAATTTCTCGCTCAGTGACGTCACAAACTAAATTTCTGCTCTCAGAGAGAGCCTCAAAAAAGCGGTACTGAAGTGGCGCTATCTTGTTTTCTTGTATCATGGTTTATATAAACTTTTATACCCGACACACTCTGTGTCGAGGGTATATTGCGTTTGTGTGGTTGTGTGTAACACCCAGAACCAGTCGAGATAGACCATACAAAATGTATGTATATAGAAATGATCAGCGTCACTAGGAGATTCCATTTAGACATGTCCGTCTGTCTGTCTGTCTGTCTGTCCTTCTGTCTGCCCGTCTGTCTGCCCGTCTGTCTGTATACAGTTATCTTATCGAAGGAGTTGAGCTATCTTGATGAAATTTGGTATGCGTGCTCACAGGCACATGAGTAAGAACAAGTTCGAGAATGGACCCGATCGGACCATTTTTAGGGGTACCTCCAGTACTAGGGTCTGTTACGAAAATCACAAAAACTGCTCTCAAATCGAAGTATTTCAAGATATTTTGATGAAATTTAATAGTTGAATATATTTGAAGTCAAGTTATTCAATTTCAAAAAATTGGAAAAGTGGGCGTGGCCGAAGGGCGTTTTTCGAAAATGGCTGCCTACACCCGAAATTCAAATGGGACTTGAAATTTGGCAGTTATGCTTCCTTTGTAGCCATAAACATCCTCTCCAAAAGTTTTTTTGATAGGTCCATTATTAAGGGTACCTCCAGTACTAGGGTCTGTCACAAAAATCTCAAAACTGTCCCGAAATCGGATTTTGTTGAGATATTCCACTGAAACTTAGAATTTGAGCGTATATTAAGGCCTCCAATTAGAAAACGAAAAAATTGGAAAAGTGGGCGTGGCAAAAGCGCGGTTTTCATAAAGAAATTCAACAAAAGTCGGTATATGGGGCCCCTAATGGCACCTTACACACCTCTTGATATTAAAAATTATTTGAAGATGTTAGTCTGTGTCGGGTATTTTATTTTCAGGCTCGCCTGACTATAACACCCTTACTTGTTTTTCTTTAATATCGAGTGAGGCGTGTGTGAAAGTTCTTGCACCATCAGTCAAGTCGTCAACACTGAGTTTTTGGGTTTTAAAAGGGTATAGCTCCCTAATTCGGCATTGTATCATAATGGTGTTTTCGTAAGAATTACTTAGCATAGCTCAGAGTACATTTTGGTGTTAGCTTAGAATACGAAACTTCAACTCATACATAGATATGGACCAAAAAGTGGTAAAAAAAAAAAAAACTTTTAAAAAATTTTTTGCATGAAAGCGTATCGATAAGTCAAAAAACTAATGATGCAGTTCGATTCCTCGTGCCCGAAATAGGAGAGAAACCGTTAAATTCGGTATTTTTGAAAGAAAAAAACTATCACAGTGTTATTATTTATTTTTTTTTTTTTTTTCTTCATTAAATCATTTCTCAAAACTCTAATTAATTTGAATTAACGCACTTCGCCTTTAATATAAATGACTAACCAGTCGACACGTGCTTTTATCAAGGACATCCAATATGACTTGTATCCATTAAAATTTCCATAGCACGCTTATGTTTGAAGTGTGGCAACGGGCAGCGGGGGATAGTTTGAACACATCATGCCGCTAGGAGCGGCTGAGACATGGATGCACTAAACGGCTAATAATATCTGTGGAAGTACTCAAGTCGATTTGACGTAATCGCCATCCATCGATAAGGTCCATGATTAAGGCATTAAGTAAATGGCACAGCCATACTAATTATGTGTGATGTGTGACAGCGAGGAGTAGAGGCCAGCATACATAAACACATAAATATATACAATCATACGTATGTACACATGGGCAGGGATAAATGGTCGTTTGGTGGTAGAATTTTGAAAGACTACAGCTCTCTCAGGTGCTGGGAGACAAGCATTAATGCTAATAAGGTCTGCACTCTCTCTGAACGCACGGCAGACATATGTTTGTTGTACTTTGCCAAGAAACAATAACTTTGTCAATAACAACATCAAAATCAGTAGCAGCAGCAGCAGCAACACTAACAATAACAAGCAAACAAGCGCCAACAAGGCCGCCTTGATGAGCCCGGAGAACGCATGAAGGCAAATTGTCAATAATTTATGTACGAGTTGATGCCTATTAAGGACGAAAATAGCAACAAGCAACAAAAAGGCAGAGAAGCTGCTTTCAACGAAATTTTGTATACAAATATTATTAGCAACGCGCATACATACACACACCCACACCCACACACAGTTAACAGACTGTAGAATAACAACATCGTGAAGAATAACATAATATTTATATGTATTTCTATCTATATTCATGATGTTAGTAGTAGCTCTCTTAATGAATGTAGCCAGAACTCAGTGTTTCGCTTTAATTTGCAGTACAGTGAATATGCCAATTATAAGGGGCTCGACGGACAAGAAACATTAGCGTATCTGGGATTATGATGAGGCGAATGCAGAAGGGTGTTAGAGAATGGGAAGAAAATAACAAAAAACACAAAAAAAAAAAAAAAAAATTGAATACATCAAAACTACCCAGTAGTCAGTAGGTCGCCCCCGATATTTGTGACATGCCAAAGTGCCAGTCCTTGATGACTAGCCATTTCACCTACCACATGAACCTGAAAGAGTAGATAGGCCTCAGCTCACATTTCCCTATTCGCTGCGTATGATTGTTTTTGCTGTTGTCTGCTTTTACGTCGCATTCTGATCATTTGCCCGTCAAGCGTTCGATAGCTCAGTGGTTCAAACTGTGACTCGACAGCCGGGAGGTTCGGGGTTCAATCCCTGCGGGCGGCGAGAATTTTTCCTAAATTTTTTACTTTTTTTATAAATTAGAGTTTTTTTTTTTTGTTCATAGTTCAGTTATTTTGGAAGACAAACATTTTCCCCTAAATTTTTAAGGTTTTATTATTATTTTTTTTTTTAATGGTTCATTTTCAAGTAAACAATTTTTGGAGTGAAAAAATTCGTTAAATACGTTTCCCAAAATCTGAGCAACGCTAAACTCAAGTGAGCATTTTGACCAAAAAATTAATTTCGTTCGTTTAGCGTAATGGTTAAGACGTTCGCCCAGCGATCTGGTGGTCAGCGGTTCGAGGCGAGAAAATTTTAAGAGAAGTAAGATAAAAAAGATTTTAAATAAAAAATAGATAAACAAAAAAATATAATAATTAATAAAATAAATAAATTTAAAAAAAGTCAAAACAAAAAATTAAATTTTTCTTTTTTCTCAGTCGCTGGTGCTAGGCCATTTTCTTGCCCCTTTTCGCTAGCGAAATGACTGGTTAAAGGTGGCGCATAAAAGGACGACCTGTCCCCGGCAATGAGATCGTAATGTTAAATTCGCCAGCGTCTTGGATAGGAAAGGGACCGATCCCCGACACCCAGTGACTAGTGAAATCGCTAGTGTTGTGGTGGCTCCGCTGACTACTGGGTACCTACCCTCTTCCTCAATGTGATATGAAGCCACCAACAAACACACAGGCACCCATACACACACGCACACACACGTACAATATACTTATATACACAAATGTTAGTTGCTTTCATGTTAATAGATACTCATGCCTGCTTGTGCTCGCAGCCTCTAAGCTAATTCTGTGCACTAATTTACTTCTATTATGATTCTGAATTTGAATAATTAACGCTCGCGCATAATTATACACGTGTCTTGTAATAAGCGAAAATTTTAATTTGAAGCCACACACATACACATGCACACGTACGTGCACGCATACTTGCACACCTGCACTCACAATAATTTACACGCAATGGAGCCGTGTGTCTGATGGCTCATGGAGCACCTTTAATAGCGATTCATTCAAGCGGAAATTAAATTTAGACGCTATTCTTTTAAGGACTCAATTTTCGTTACGATGCTCCATCAATGCCCAGATTAGAAGCTCGTGCATTTAAGATGTAAAGACGGTTCGAGAGACACAGGCGTTAGTTGTACTCCGCCGAGAGGGGGTTCGCAGTTTCGTTTTCATCGAAATTTGTTTCTCAGTCAGTCAGTCTGTCTGTCTGCCTGTCAGTCTCTCTGTTTTTCAGTCAGTCTCTGTCAGTCAGTCTGCCTGTCAGTCAGTCTGCCTGTCAGTCAGTCTGCCAGTTAGTCTTTTAATCAGTCTGTCGATAGAGTTTAGATGTTAGGACAACAACAACTGAAAGTTACAGGTCACACACCGCGTTATCCTTGGAAGCCTATATATTTGGCGTTCAGAGAATTTTCGCTCATCATTTTGTGCTCGTTTAAGCCCTTCATTAAGTCGCTCATAAAAAAGAATTAAAAAAAAACATTCAGCATAAAAGGAACGTACATATTTAATATGGCCTTTCAGCCTTAGCAAATTGAAAGATTAAGCAGCCCGGCTGTCTTCACGGCTGAGAAAGTCAATTGTGAAATTGTGCGTTTCAATGGATTATACTTATATATAAGTATGCGGGTGTATATAATGGAAAATGGGTATTTTTATTCATCAAAGCAAAAAAAAAAAAAAACAATGAATATAAATTTAAATATTTATTATTTCTAGGTATATTCAAGCGAAGAGGGACATTTTCAAGGTACATTTCAGCATACCAGGAGATGAGCCGGAAGCCATGTCTACTAAGCCGAGTAAAGTATTCTTAAGGCTTGCATCAAATGAGAAGAGAGAGAGAGGGAGATCATCGTGTATCTCGCCTACTAATCATCACATACTACAACTTACAAAAGTCCAACCGAAAGAAAATGAAAAACAATTTACTCGTTTGATTCCGCACCACCTGAAAATGCGTCGTGAAAACATGATAAATCTTGCTATAGCGAAACTGTAAAATTTTTACCATTCCACATCTATAAATCAACCGCTGCAGATAATTATAAAAATAAATACTCAACACAAAAGTGGAACAACAAATCCTTCTTCCACCTTAGACAAATGCATAAAAACATAGCAAAATACCTGAACGTACCATTTCAATCCATAATAAACGAACGCAATCAAATACCCCCGCATGGGTTCTAGAGAAATCTTTAATAATTACCTCCCTTAGCAAACAGTATAGGAAAAACACCCCACCATCAACTTACAGACCGGAAACACAATCATCCTAGACTACTCTTAAAATGATAACTACACCATGTTTGGCATAACCACCCGAACGGAGCCCAATTTTCTACTTCGAAGCCATAGCCCATCTACCCAGGCCTCTATTTAAATCGAAAAGGCAAATAGGTAAAATTTGATCTCAACGAACAGCTAACATAGAATAACAATATTGTTTGCATTCAACCATCACCGAAATATGCAGATCTGGATACAAGGACAAGTCCAAATTACGGCCTAACAACTAGCTGACAAACAAAGACTAAAACTCTCACACAAAACCCAGAGCCTCTGCATCGTAATTGGCATACATCAAACTCAACTACGCCAGGAGCCAGATCTGGATACAAGACAAGTCCAAATTACAGGCCAACAAACTAGCTGACAAACATAGACAAATACTCTACACAAAAACCCAAGCCTCTCCATCGTAAGTTGGCATCTCAATCAACTACGCCACGGAGGCCAGATCTGGATACAAGGACAAGTCCAAATTACAGGCCAACAACTAGCTGACAAAGCAAGACAAAACTCTCACACAACAACCCAGAGCCTCTCGCATCGTAAGTTGGCATCTCAATCAACTACGCCACGGAGGCCAGATCTGGATACAAGGACAAGTCCAAATTACAGGCCAACAACTAGCTGACAAAGCAAGACAAAACTCTCACACAAACTAACCCAGACCTCTCGCATCGTAAGTTGGCATCTCAATCAACTACGCCACGGAGCCAGATCTGGATACAAGGACAGGTCTAAGTTACAGGCAAACAACTAGCTGACAAAGCAAGACAAAACTCTCACACAAACAACCCAAAGCCTCTCGCATCGTAAGTTGGCATCTCAACCAACTACGCCACGGAGGCCAGATCTGGATACAAGGACAAGTCCAAATTACAGGCCAACAACTAGCTGACAAAGCAAGACAAAACTCTCACACAAACAACCCAGAGCCTCTCGCATCGTAAGTTGGCATCTCAATCAACTACGCCACGGAGGCCAGACCTGGATACAAGGACAAGTCCAAATTACAGGCCAACAACTAGCTGACAAAGCAAGACAAAACTCTCACACAAACAACCCAGAGCCTCTCGCATCGTAAGTTGGCATCTCAATCAACTACGCCACGGAGGCCAACACAACCGATAAACCAACCCAAAATTACAAATCCGTTCCGATATCGACTCTTTTAGTCACAAAACCCCAAAGCAAACAAAACCAAGCACATATTTTCATCAACCACAGACTGATATTAAAACAATCAACCCGAAACAAGCAACTACGAGTAGTATGTATATTCGACTTCCCAAAAACAGTAAGAACACACATAAATTTTCCAGAAAGTATTTATTACTTGAGACTACAGTTAGGGAAAACGAAACTCATATCCATCTCCACACCATTCATCGCCGAAACCCTGCCACTGAGGATAGAATATCTACTAGTCAAATACCAACTGAAATCTAGCCAAAGAAGGCTCTCAAACCAGCAACAATAATGCTCAAACACTTTCCTTGTATTCCAACCCCAACCAAAATACAAGTTACACTTCACTTATAACTAGACTCTCCAATATTATTCTTGAACGTTCAAATGTTACATTTATAAATCTACACTGTTAGACCACATATACCCGAGTTATTACGCCCAGGTTTATCCAAAACTATCAAACCGAAGTCCCATGAAGCCATGGATTTCTACTGCTTCTATTTAGTAGAATTATCATGTCTGTTTTTCGACCTTCTTTCTTTAAAGAATATCATTCTATTCAATGGACCTTAAAGTCCAATATCGTTCGTTCAGAAATCTATGCTGTTCGAGAGTTGTTATCTACCTGTTACCTGGTGCGGTCTAATTTGTCCGAAATAGCAGGAATGGGGCGTTCCGAGATTCGAACGAACGAGAATGTGTAGCGTTTTGCTTAACCACCGCCACCGTAGCATGTATCCTTACGCTGTGTTTGTTTAAATAATATTTGTTCTGTTAACTCAAGTGTCGAGTGGTCTTGCTCTCATCGCTCCTCTAACACTCCTCGTCTTCATACCGTCATAGCAATTGAGAACAAGAACAATCCAAAACAACACAACACAACACAACATATGTACTTCATATATGTATATGTGTATGCATGAGAGCATGACACGTACGCGAGGAGGTGAAAATGAAAACGACGAAGAAAAAAGAAGCAGCTAGGTCAGCATGAATCCTGACAACAGTCCGAAGGTACAACGATAAGCAAAATACTTCAACAAGCCATGCAAATTCCATTGTTCAAAGCATTTACAATAGAAATATGCAAATGAAGCACAGGGCACTGAGCTAGAAATACTTTAACTAAAACTAAAAACTGAAGCCTTCAAAGACAATAACAACAAAAAATAAACAACAAATTTGCCCTGTTGGTCGCCATAAGAGGATACTTAATGCATAAGTAACAGGCGAGCTGAGCAATGTTGGACAATTATTGGTCTCGTAGCTTGTGAAAGAAAAATGATGGAAAAATTTCATTGAACGCAAAAACAAAAACATGCATTTGAAGTCATTAATGAATCTAAGTACGAGTAGCCACTACGGGAATTTATTAAATACCAATTGCTGCTATATAAAATGACCACAAATGATGCTGCAGTCGGCACAACGGATATGGAGGTGCCGAATTCGCGCCGAAAAGTTAATAACGAATGAAATGTAACAGGCCCTATGCTCCACACTAAGAAGAGGACAACAATTAGTAAATAATTAATCTTTCCCCCTCTCCTCTCTCTCCCTCTCTCTTTCCCTCTCTCTCTCTCCTCTCCTCTCCTCTCTCTCTCTCTCTCCCTCTCTCTCTCTCTTCTCTCCTCTCTCTCTCTCCTCTCTCTCTCTCTCTTCTCTCTCTTCTCTCTGTCTTCTCTCTCTCTCTCTTCTCTCTCTTGTCTCTCTCTCTCTCTCTCTCTGTCTCTCTCTGTCTCTCTCTCTCTCTCTGTCTCTCTCTGTCTCTCTCTGTCTCTCTCTGTCCTCTCTCCTCTGTCTCTCTCTGTCTCTCTCTGTCTCTCTCTGTCTCTCTCTCTGTCTCTCTCTGTCTCTCTCTGTCTCTCTCTGTCTCTCTCTGTCTCTCTCTGTCTCTCTCTGTCTCTCTCTGTCTTCTCTTTCTCTCTCTGTTTCTCATTTCTCTCTTTCTCTCTTCTCTCTCTGTCTCTCTTTCTCTCTCTTCTTCTCTCTCTTCTCTTCTTCTCTCTTTCTCTCTCTCTCTCTCTCTTCTCACTCTCTTCTCTCTCTCTCTTTCTCTTCTTCTCTCTCTCTCTCTTCTCTCTCTTCTCTCTCTCTCTCTCTCTCTCTCTCTCTCTTCTCTCTCTCTCTCTCTCTCTCTCTTCTCTCTCTCTCCTCTCTCTTCTCTCTCTCTCTCTCTCTCTCTCTCTCTCTCTCTCTTCTCTCTTCTCTCTCTCTTTCTCTCTCTCTGTCTCTCTCTCTGTCTCTCTCTCTGTCTCTCTCTGTCTCTCTCTGTTTCTCAATATCTCTCTCTGTTTGTCATTATCTCTCTATTATCTCTCTCTGTCTCGTTCTCTCTCTCTCGCTCTCTCTCCCTCTCTTTCTCTCTCTCTCTCTCTCTCGATCTCTCTCTCTTTTATGTTGTGCGTCAAATTGGAAAAAAAAACTAACCCATATTGTGGTTTCAGGTATGAGGTTGCCAGCTATGAAAAACCGTATTTAAAGAATTAGTCAATACGGCTGAAAATCCATCATTTTTACCTTCAGTATAAAACCATCCTTCTCTTTTTCTACCACCTTTTACCAAGAACATGGGGAAATTGTCAATGTGAAATATGAAACATCCAAATGGCGGTCCAACGATTTGTTGTTTGTTTTGTTTTGTTTTTTTTTCTTTTGACCGAAAGACCAAAACTCGAATTCACAATCTATCTGGGATTGATTTCCTTCTAT